>VUQH01080402.1:0-10046 GCA_015106775.1 Etroplus canarensis | reverse complement strand
AGTGCAAAAGGCTTTATTGATCCAAATAATAATAACAAGAAAGTCCATGAACATAAATCCAAAAACGTGAAGCGTGAGAACCTGGAGACATGAAGGGTGGCACAGGGGGAACAACGACAAATGACGCGGCAACGGACAACACAGATGACGGTGCTTAAATACACAAGGAGACCAATGAACAAACGACAAATGGACAGGGAAGGGGAAACCTGACAGGGACAACCAATGAGTAAATGACAGGAAGACAGGGGCGTAACTAAACACACTGAGACAGGGGAACAAAACAGGGACTGGACGGATACCCAAATAAGACGAGACTAGACGCAGACAGAGACGAAGACTACTAACAGAGGAGAACAGGCAAGGCATGGGGCAAAAAATAGAACAAACATAACTCAAAAGCAAACACAAAAACCCAAACTAAAGACAGACAATGACATAAACTATTCATATTTACTCAGGAAGCTGAAACTAAAATGTAAAAAGAAGTGCCTGTTCTCTTTCCCCTTTTATAATTCTATTTTCATTGTTCATTTTTTTCACAAAGTGACTGCTGTCGCTAATAGGTCCCCTTTCCACCTCTTCAGTAATTACTAGGTTATTATTCAGACCAAGATTAAGTTCGTTTGCTTGAATTAACTACAAGCGGTCACCTTTTTTTGTCCATACAGGCTGGAAGAAAGTTTTACCGATGCATAATATTAAAAGTCCACAGTTATCTCTTTAAAATTGCATTTAATTATTGATGGCTGAGATTGTCAAAGCATGCAAGCAACTTGATATTCAAATTGAATGAAGAGATTGTTATCAGCTGTCTGTTATGTTGATTCCACAGCATTTCTAATTAGCTTTTTGCAATGTGGATGAATGCATTAAGCTTGAATTACAAATATGATTTTCTTTTTTTTTGTTAGGGAGGGGGGGTAAATACACTATATGGACAAAAGTGTCCGCTACAAGATTTTTGAGCACATCTGTGGGAATTTTTGCTCGTTCATCCAGAAGAGAATTTGATTGTGAGCCTGGCTCGCAATCTCCATTCTAGTCGTTCTAGTTTACCCCAAAGGTCTTTGATGGAGTTAAGGACAGGGCTCTGTGCGGGCCAGTCAAGTTTTTCCACACTGAACTTAATCAACTTATAGACCTTGCTTTGTGCACTGGGGTACATTAATACCGGAATAGAAGGGCTTTAACAAACTGTTCCCACAAAGTTGAAAGCATACAATTGTCTGGAGCTAAGGTGCCCAGAATAACAATCCCATGGCATTATCCCTCCTCCACAGTACAGTCAGGCAGATGATGTTCTTGAGGCATTCCCCAAACTCATACATGTTCATCAGACTGCCAGAAAGAGAACTGAGATTTGTCACTCCAAAGGCCAGTGGCAGCATGCTTTGCACCACTCTACTGAATACTTGGTATTATGCATGGTGACGGGATGCTTGCATGCAGCTGTTCAATCATAGAAACCCATGCCATAAAGCTCCCAGGGCATAGTTTTTATGTTGATGTTAATGCCAGGGGAAACTCTGAAACAGTTACAGTTGATTGTGGAATAGTGTCCCTCTAGTGTAGTAGTTTACACATTTGCCTTACAAGCAAAAGGCCCCTGGTTCAATTCCAGGTGAGGGCACAAATCCCTCTCACCATTGAGGGTTGTGTTGAGAAGGGCATCCGGTTTAAAACCTCTGCCAAATTACCAAAGTGGATTAATCTGCTGTGGCAACACTTTGGGGAAAATACAAGGGAGCAGTTGAAGATACAGTTTATTGTGAAATACTTGGGGGGACATTTCACAGACTAATTTGTTGCAATGGTGGCATCCAATTAAAGTAACACACTCAAATTCAATGAGCTCTTTAGAGCAAACCCATTCTTTCACATATGTTTGTGAAGGCAAACATCATGGATCAGGTCTTGATTTGAGACACCTATGGAAATGTGAGTGGTGTGTCCCTGGTAGTGTAGTGGTTTGCGCGTTTGCCTTTGAAGCGAAAGGTCCCTGGTTCAATTCCAGGTGGGGACATAAGCCCCTCTCACCATGGAGGGTTGTGTCAGGAAGGGCATCTGGTGTAAAATCTCTGCCAAATTACCAGTGTGGATTAATCCACTGTGGCAACCCCTTGGTGGAGAATACAAGGGAGCAGCCAAAAGGTATGTTTCTTTTAGATAGATTAGAACTGTGTCATATTTGAAAATCTGACCCAAATGGTATTATAGAAAAAAGTAGTGCTGATTAAAATTTTTAACATAATTAATGCACACACAGAGCATTTTCTGTCAAATCCTTTCACAAAGTTACTAAATAATTACCGTTAGGGAGTTAAACACTTCTTTTGTGTTCACTGTGCTAAATGACAAGAATAGTGTGTTTTAGTGTTTCCAGCATGAAGAAAAGAACTTGATAATATGCATAAGCTCATATATGCACGGATTGATGCACGGAATGGTGAACAATGCTATCAGGCATCTTAAAGTACTACATAAACACGAAGCATAGATTAGTTGGGGATTCTCCTACAATTTCTTCGAGGACCGTGACACCTGGCTTGCACCAAACCACCCTTAGGGAACATTGGTGCCTCAGTAAATCTACCTCTGACAAATTGTATCAATTTTTTTTATTATGATGCAATCTGGACCCCATATCTGTCCTTTAGTTTAAATAAAACACATGTTAAGTGTATATATATCGCCTTCTGTCATTAATCTTTTTGCTCCTACAAAATGAAGCACAATGTGTATTACTTATGATTAATCTGAATAAATCCACAGTAGCCTTGTGATTAATTTGATTAAAAATTTTAATCGTTATACAGCCCTAGAAAAAAGTTATGCAAAAAAAAGTGAATAAACTGCCCAGAGTAGACGCTTCTTACCACATCACAAATGCTGCATCGTACTTCTAAAATCATACTGTTACATATTTGCTGCGCATGTTGCCTTCAGCATAGCACTGAAGTTTAAGTTAATGTTACATAGTACTTCTGTACTCTTACTGAATACTCAAAGTACTTTTAATAACAAGTATCAATCACACACTTGCACTCCAGTGGAATAAGGAGCAATTTGGGGTTTATTCTCTTGCCGAAGGACCAGAGAAGCCTGGGACTGAACCACCAACTCAGCGATTAGAGGGTGACTCGCTCCTGGGCTACAGATGCCCCCTAGAGCTGAAGTACACTACTCAGAAAAACTTAAGGGAACACTTGAATATTACAGTACAAGACAAAGTTCCGGGACATCAATCTGTCCATTTAGAAAGCAGAAACCACTGTGTGTCCATTTCACCTGCTTTGATGCAATTCAAAGTGACAACAGGTGCGCTGGAGAGGCAACAACAAGACAACCCCTAAAAATGGAAATGGTTTTGCATGTGGTGGCCACAGACCATGTCTTTATCACTAATGGTAGCATGAGACAATACCTGTATCTGAACAGAACCAGAGAAGGACATCAACCTAGCAGCAGGACTACCTGCTCCTTTGTGTGGGGAGGAACAGGACTAGCACTGCCAGATTCACAGTTTCTGACTGTGAAACTGTGAAAGAGTTTGGAAACACTGTGGCATCTGTCACACGTGCTCAGTGTGAAGAACTTGGTCTCATAGCCTGCTGGAGTCATTTTGTAGGACTCTGGCAGTTCTGTCCAGTTACTTGCATGGTGAGTGTGGGGGGTGTATTATATAATGCACTTACAAAAAATAGTCAGAATTGGTGAAGTGAAATTAAAACAAAGTGAAAATATCTAATATAATAAGAAAACAGAACAAAAGTGGTGCATGCATCTGTATTCACCCCCCTACTGTGTAGAGCCAAACTTTTGCAGCAATTCCAGCTGTAAGTCTCTTACGGTATGTCTCTATGAACTTGGTACATCTAACCTCTGGGATTTTTGCTCATTCTTCAAAGCTAAAATGCTCCAGCTCCTTCAAGTCGGATGGGTTCTGTTGGTGCACAGCAGTCTTTAGGGCTGCCTTTCACACTGCAGGCAAAAGTTCCCCAAATCAGATTTTTTTGCCCATATGTGACCCATATCCAATTTTTCTATGACAGTCTGAACAGAACAAATCTGATTTTTTTTTTTCGAATCAGACCCAGGCCACTTCATTGTGTGGTCCTAAATCAGACACGTATCTGATGTTTTTCAAAGCATCTGAATGGTCATGTCGCATTTCATCCGACTTTTACATCATGAGGCGATGTCATAATTCTGCAGAGGAGGCGAGACCGGGCAAGAACAAATGTGAACAATGGATGCAACAAGCATGGCAGACAGAGGATGGAGCCAGTCAGTGGAAAAAAGTGATGTTTTACTCACACGCTGACGTGTGTTGCATCCATATTTACTTCTGTAAACACAGTGTGCTGCGTGTGATGTCACGCCTTCTTCTTCAGGGCCGTAGACTGTTCACGCTGGAGTCTGATGGTGGTCGCATTTAAATTATAATATGAATGACCACGCAAAACAATCAGATCTCAGCAAAAGATCAGAATTGAGCATTAAAACCTGCAGTGTGAAAGTAGCCTAAGCCATGCCACAGATTCTCAGTTGGACTGAGGTCTGGCCTTTGACCAGGCCATATGCACATACTGTATATACATATGCATGCACCACTTATCATATTCTTTATGTTTTAGAATTTTTGGAAAATGATTTTATTAATTTCACTTTACCAATTTTGACTATTTTGTGTAGGTTCACTACATAAAAATGCATTTAAATTGCAGGTTGTAATGCAAAAGAATAGGAACAATGCCACGCGCGGGGGGGGGGTGAACACTTTTGTAAGCCAGTGCATGTTAGGCAAGTCTTTGAAAATCAGTGCCTGTGGGGAAAACAGCAATAACAATTTATTTTAAATCCAGTTATTTTGAATTTTAAATATAAACAGTAAGTAATCTACAGGATAAGCACATACCTGTCCCATCTTGCAGATACAATCCATAAAAAGACAGAATTGGAGCTTTATGTACACACTGTGCTATTATTTGAAATATGTGTATAACCAAAGTAGTGGTGTTTATACTCGGCCTCCTCTTCACACACTCCTGGGCTAAGAGGAATGTGGTCTGTAATGGGAAGATTGTGTTTAAAATAAACACTCAAACATGGAGAGAGAATGACTGGTCAATGAGGTTTAAATGCTCTATTCACATCACCAAACTCACTTACTATTAACTAAAGTGGGATGAATGACCTGTCAAATGTAATCCTTCTCTCTATGTGTCTCCCAATTACCTCCGGCGCCTGACCCAGTCCATTAGTTCATCATCAGCCGACGTCGTAGATTGTTGCCACATGAAAAGGAAAAAGGACTTCAAAAATTAGCAAGTTAAAGCAGAGGAGGGGTGGGGGGGGTTCATTTTCTTTTAATGGAGGAGAATGGACTTCAGGTGTTCAACACCAAAAAAAAAGAGGAAAGTGAGTGTCCACCAAAACTTCAGCAGGCAAATCAGGAGGAAAAGGCCATAAATCACTAACAGCAGTGTGCAGTATTCAGTCATTTAGAAAACTACAGTAGACTATGTACCAGAGCAGAAAATCAGACGATTCGAACGTCTAACAGTGCCTAAAAATATCTTTTCTGGTGAATTAATTAAAATGCTAAAATAGAAATATTCAGGAGTATCATCATTTCCTGTTATCCTCCTTCTTATGCATAGGAAACTAAATGCTCTGCACAGAAAATGAATAAGCAATCTGAGCCAAGACCAAAGAAAGGGGGCTTTATAATGATCTAAAATAAGAAAACTAATAATATCACACACTAAGAGGCTTGTGCGGTCTTCAGAATATTGAACCAAGTCACTGAGCAAACTCGTAAATCTTTAAATGTTTTACATTCAGTTAGAAGAGTTTTCAAGTTCAGCTGTATTTGTTACTTGTCAGATACACTTTTTCTGCAGTTTTTATGATTTTTAGGAAAAATAAATTAATAAATTCAGCATTAGCTGAGAGGGTGCAGCAAAAAAGGGGTAACAAAGGGTCAAACACGCAACAACTACAGTAACTGCTCCCACCAAAACACAGCAAGAGGCACTACGCTGCAGACAACGCCTCCACTAGGTCCTGCTAATAGTGCGCTGAGCCCACCTGCATGGTCTCACTCCCAACTCAAAATTCAGATTTTTCACTGAGTCCCACAAAACCGAACAGCTAGTCATGAAGCCCACCTTTACTGTACAAAGATTAGTGAAAGAATGGGTCGTCTGAAAGAGCTCACTGAATTTAAGTGTGGACCTTACATCGCGGAGCACAATGCCAAGCACTGGATGGAGTGGTGTAAAGCATGCTGCCACTGGATTCTGTAGCAGTGGAAACATGTTCTATCTCTATCTCTATCTTATGGACGAGT
Organism: Etroplus canarensis; assembly: GCA_015106775.1. Lineage (NCBI taxonomy): Eukaryota > Metazoa > Chordata > Actinopteri > Cichliformes > Cichlidae > Etroplus > Etroplus canarensis. Next base: position 3,688 of record VUQH01080402.1, on the reverse strand, counting down.
CTGGGTTTGACAAATGCCAGGTGAACATTACCTGCCTGACTACATTGTGCCAAGAGCAAAGTTTGGTGGAGGAGGGATAATGCTAAAAGCTTGTTTTTTTAAGGTTGGCCTGAGTTGGGTCTGCTTCAGCTAAATAAGATCCATCCATCCATCCATCCATCCATCCATCCATCAATCATCTACCACTTCTCCGCGGATCCGGGTCGAACAGAGATTGTGAGCCAGCCCCTCTCATCCAGCACCTCACAAATACCCTTCTGAACGAACTGGCAAAAATTCCCACAGACGCTCCAAAATCTTGCAGAAAACCTTCCCAGAAGAGTGGAAGCTGTTCTAGCTATAAAGGACCACCTCCATATTAATGCCTATGGATTCAGAATGGGATGTCAGAAAATTTCCTGAAGGTCTAATGTATAGGTATAGGTGCAGTAGATTCCTGATATCTTCTTTTTTCTGCTGCTTCTATTAGGGGTCACCACAGTGGACCATCTGCTTCCATCCCATCCTATCCCTCACACCAACCCTCTGCATGTCCTCCTTCACTACATCCATCAACCTTCTCTGTGGTCTTTCTCTTTTTATCCTGTCTGGCAGCTCCATCTTTAACATCCTATGTCTAAAAAATTCACTATCCCTCCTCCAAATATGTTCAAACCATCCCAGCCTCGCTTCTCTGACTTTGTTTCTAAATTTTTCAACCTCAGCTGTCCCTGGTGTATTTCTGAGATACAAAATAGCAGGTATCCAATGCTGCTGAAATGAGAACAGGTGACTTGAGCTGCTGGCACGTGTAATTAATCTGTCAGCCCAAACTAAAGTCATCCCTTATGAGGCATCAATCCATCCATTTTATTCCACTTAGCCAATTCACGTTTGCAGAGGTCAGAGATGGAACCTATCTCAGCTGCCACAGGGCAAGGGGTGGGGTCCACCCTGGATAGGCCACCAATCTACTACAGGGGTAACACAGCTTACGACCATACGACCTCGAGTACACCTGATCTGGTTGGATCTTGGAAGCTGAGTAAAGCTGGCCTGGTTAACAATGAAGTGTGAGATGCCCTTATCAAATAATAGCTATGTCTCTATATTTTGTTATCAAAATACTGACTGAAAAATAGATCCACGCCCGCCTGCTGGCGGTCATTTCTTTAAATAGCTCCTGTTTGCATGAATCTGAATGAATGCATATGGAGCTTGAAACTGACACTTTTAACCAGCACTGTTGTAGTGTTTCTATTAAAGATGTCAGCTGCCTGTGTTGCATTATGTCTTTTCCCTGAACTGTTAAATGAAGTAAAAAAGACTGTTACTGGAAGGTGTCTTATATATAAAATATAAAATATTCATTTATAACATCAACGTTATCTCCACGCCTCCCAATTATGTGCAAGGCTGAGTGACGATAATGTTTACTGCTGCATGCATGCAACATTTATTTAGAAATATTATATCCTTATGTGTGCAATTATGTGAAGTGTAACGACTATAATGAATACAGCATACACAGGGAGAAGGAAAGACTGATTCACTGTAAATAAATAAAAGGCAAAAAAAAGAACAATTCCGTTATTGAGAGCTTCACTGAACAGGAAAATTGACACCAAAACCCTGTTTTGTCTTCATACCCTTGGTTCATACTCTGACGGGGTTTAAATTGGTTACTAAAAATCTATTTGACCTCATTAAAACTTCAAGCTTCCCTCTTAAAGCCTTTGGGGGAAGCCCGTTTCCACTTGATGATTATATTTGTTTACCTGCTTTTCATTTCAGCGCAGGCTTTTCAGACTGAAAACGCTCTACTCGACAAAACGACAACAAAGTCATTTGCTTTTAGGATAAAGTGTAATTGTCCAGGTTTATTCTATAAGTCAGATTAGCTAACACAGTGAGGTGCAACTGAAGTGCTTAAAAAATTTAATTTAAAGCAGTAGTGCAGGACAAGTGAATTTGGAAAGAATGAGGCTGTGTCAGAAAATAGTTGATTTTTAATGTGAAGGTCAAACATAACACTCTGGTTTCACTCTCCATGCCATTTCTTTTTTCTTTTTCTCTCCTTGCATATCTGTCCACCTTCCAGTACTTCATCTTATTTCTCTATTTGTCTCTAACCCCAAACTAATTTTTTTCTGCACTCGTTTTCTTCCTCCCTCCACTCTCTTTGCCCTTCTCTCCCACAGGCATGGTGTTACTCACCAGGTATATATGTTCCCTCCACATTTTCCTACTGCTCTTCACCACTGAACCCCTGTCACACCACTGACAAAATACTGAACCAGGTGAGCTCCTGCCAGGCTTCTTCACACTCTCGGTGCAGCTGAGATTAAAGATGTAACACCAGAACTCCCTTCTGCACCAGGTTCTCCCACAATCTTAAAGCTGTTTAAGGCAATGATCAATGCATATTATCTTATTAGAACTCTATTTGTGTTTCTCTTTGGTCAACGACTTCTCAGACCTGAGTGTCTTTTAAATCAAAACTTTTAAAAACCCTTTGAGAACAAAGTCAGACTTGCACACAAAATACATGAATGCACACCATGTATGATTCTTTTTTTTTTTTTTTGCACTTTTGGGCAGCATTATTGCATTATTACAGAAAAAAAAAACTTTTGATAAAAATCTGAGTGCAGTCTTTGCTGGATCAATACTTAATCTTGGGTCTTGAATCAATGAAGACGCTACTTTCATCTGCACATGGCTTTTTAAAGCTGTAGTCTTTTAGGGTTGGGCTGTGCTGGTCAGACTATTGGTGGGCTAATATGCTGAAAGTTTGCTTCAGGTGTATACAGTGGAAAAATACGATATGCTCCCATGCTCTTTGTAGAAATAATCATGAGCTGGCCTTGGCTCTCTTAAGATTTCTCCCAGGCTGAGGTCGGGACTTTGCAACACTATATAATTTTTCTGTTCAGCCATTCTGTTGGAGATTTGCTGCTGTGCTTGGGATCACTGTCCTGTTGCACGACACATTTCAACCAAGCTTTAGCTGTCAGTCAGGCAGCCTCACGTACCATTCTAAAATACTATGATACACAGAGGAGTCCATGGTCATCTCAGTGTCTGCAAGGTGCCCAGGACCTGTAGCTGCAAAACAAGCCTAAATCTTCACCCCTCCACCGCCGTGCTTGACAGTTGGTATGAGGTGTTGGTGCTGATATTCGGTGTATGGTTTTCACTAAAAGTAGCCCTGTGCATTGTGATCAAAAGCCAGATATTTTAAAGGGGGTGTGTAGACTTTTTATATCTACTGTATTTTGATTGTTACCTTGATTTAACCAGGAAGTGAACTCTTCAAATTAAGAATGTCTGAGAGTCCTTGGCTGACATAGGCAGCATTAACCTATCATTAACCTATCACAAAATGGTCGCCACAGTCGATTTATCCGCATCAGTAACTGGCAGAGGTTTTATGCCAGACACCCTTCCTGAACCTTCCTTTTCCTCGGTGCTAGTGTCTTGCTGTGTTGTCTTTTCATTATGCTTTCTTGTGTACTGTTTTGCACAATCTTGGATTTCTACACTAAGTTCATCTGTTCTTTGCATTGTTTGCAACTATTGCACTACGTTGCACATGTTGCACTTTATCTATTTATGATTAATTTTTAAACTTGTAATTTTGTAAATTTTTAAACTAAAAAAAAAACCCTAGTTCTAGCTCTGTTCTCCTTATTGATACCTTTATGTC
>VUQH01080401.1:0-16078 GCA_015106775.1 Etroplus canarensis | reverse complement strand
CTGAAGATGTTGAGATTTTCCCTGGGAGTGACCAGGATGGACAGGATTAGAAATGGGTACATCAGAGGGACAGCTCATGTTGAGAAGTTTGGAGACAAAGTTGGAGAGGCAAGGCTGAGATGGTTTGGACATGTTCAGAGGAGGGATAGTGGATGTATTGGACAAAGGATGCTGAAGATGGAGCTGCCAGGCAGGAGGAGAAGAGGAAAACCACAGAGAAGATTCATGGATGTAGTGAAGGAGGACATGCAGAGGGTTGGTGTGAGGGAAGGGGATGCAAGGGATAGGGTGAGATGGAGGCAGATGATCCGCTGTGGCGACCCCTAACGGGAGCAGCCGAAAGAAGAAGAAGATGCTGGACACAAGCCCCTCTCACCATTGAGGGTTGCATCAGGAAGGGCATCCGGCATAAAACCCCTATCAAAATACCAATGTGGATTAATCCGTGGCCCCTTGGTGGAGAATAAAAGGGAGCAGTTGAAAGGATACTGGCAGTAAAATTATTTGTTGTTCAGCAGATCTGTCCAGCATGATTGTTGGCTTAAAGAAATTTTTTGGCATTTGCAAATAAAAATGTCCTGGTCCCCTGTCCTCCACTCTCCATCTATGTCTTCTATTGTGGCTCTGTCTGTCCTTCTGTCTAGTTTGCTTGGGTCACACTCCCTTGGTTATGGCATTGACTCTGCCTGAGTTGTAGGAGTGGATGTGGCTGGGTGGAGTCAGGCAGGCACTGTAATTTGCTGCTATCTGGTTGTTCTAAAATCTCCTTCAGCTGATCCAAAATGCTGCAGTGAGAGTACTGACAGGGACTGGAAGCAGAGATCATGTTTCCCCTATATTCTCTTCTCTCTCCCCTCACCCCACCAACCAGTCCAAGTAGACGGCTGCCCCTCCCTGAGCCTGGTTCTGTCGGAGGTCTCTTCCTGTTAAAAGGGAGTTCTTCCTTCCCACAGTCACCAGGTGCTTGATTATAGGGGATCGTCTGACTGTTGGAGTTTCCCCTCTGATACTGTAGGGTCTTTACCTTACAATGTAAAACACCGTGAGGCGACTTTTGTGGTGAATTGGTGCTAAATCAATTGAACTGAACTGAATTGTTTAAATGCCACAGCCTATCAGACCATTAGCGCTGATCGGAGTCAAAGTCAACTTTATTTGTCAATTCTGCTATATGTAAAGGACATTTACAGCATCGTGATACAGTGTCTCTCAGAGCATGGACAAAGACAGCATTTATCACTAAATAAAAGAATAAGTAAACAAAGAAAATAAATAAATAAATCACTTGTTTGTGGGTGGGGGTGGTTAACTTTTATCCCTACAGGGAAGTATGACAGATTTTGAATGTGGACCCCTGGACCCCAGAAGCTACAAAGTAAACATACAAAACTACAAAAAATGAAAATCTTGATCTGTTTATAATCATATATACCTCCGTAAAAAATAATACAGCCAAATATACATATACAATATTGTTAAATGATATGATATACTATGACATAAGTGATGTTTGGTCTGCCTGGAAGAGCAGATAACTCATAATGTGCACTGAACTTGCACTCGCACTTGAAATCGTGGCGTAGTGAGCCCTCTTCGTTTCTGGCGATCTCCGAGCGCAGCGACCTGAGCTCGCAGAGAGAGACGGAGACAGGCAGAGACAGGCGGACAGACAGAGGTCTTGCAGGTGTCACCGTCTCGTCCTCCTTTTTACCCAAAATTTGCCAGCTCGCCGTCCTGTCTGCGATGGAGGAGAGCGAGGACCGAGGAGGAGGTTACCACCGGGCGGCCAAGCGGCCCCGCACCGAGGAGGAGACCGGCGCGAAGGAGCTGGAGGACGGGGAGGAGGAGGAGGACTCCGCCGGTGAGGAGGCAGCGGGGAGCGGAGGCTCCGAGAGCCGGAGGAGCGGAGGCAAGGTGAGGGACGGAGGTAGCTGGCTGTGAACGCACCGCGTTTCTTTTAAAGTGCGTTACCGAGGGATGGTGCGTTCATGAAAACACGGTGAATAAGAACACGGCGAATAAGTCGCAGTGATCTCTGAATGAGTGGTTTTGCTTTCTGGATGAGTTTCTCCTCATTAGTTACATAAACGGCTTCACTTCGGGAGAAACGAACAAAGTTTGCAGCATTCTTCATCCTCATCATCATCATCATCATCAGGGAGACCTGGAGGAAAGTTCAGTGGCGATTCTAGAGTCTGCTGGGGCCCGAGGCACACATTCACAGGGGGCCCCTCCAGTCAGGTCCATCACTCTTATATTACTGATAATCTGATTGTAAAATGGCTTTAATGCCACCCGGCAAACATGGTACAAAGGTGAACCATGAACAGGCGGATGTTGACGTTGTTTCCATGTAGACTGGAGTTCATGTTAGACTGTTTCTCACAGATTATTGCATCTCTTCTTTTTTTAAGCACCTCGTCTGCATGGTGTGTAGCTGTAAACAGACGTCCACATGTTTGATGGTGGCTTTTTTAAAAAATGAACATCACTTTGAAGCAGTTCGTGGTTGTGCACGTCACTGCTGCACGGTGAACTTAACGTTGGACTGTTAATGTCAGCATTGTAACCCCAGTGATGCCGTGATGTGAGTGAAATCCTGTAGATCAGTCGGACGAGAAATGGCCTGCAGAGAGGAAGTTTGCGCCACCCGTGGGGAAGGCTTTGTTTGAGCAGCCTTGTTCTGATTGATAAAGAGATGGGAGGAAAGAGTTCGCGAACACAAATTTTCTCTTGCTCGAAAGTCTGTCGGCTTTCAACAGCTACCTACACCCAACATGGAGGAAACGTCCACAACGTTGGTTCAGCTTTCATTTTAGAACCGTTTTTCTACCATGTCTAGATGTCGACAAAATGGTTGATCATGTCAAAAGTTTTGGTAAATGTAGTAACTTTTATATAAGCCTCATTCTCACGCACATTCTAAGCTAGTGATTCTAGTTGCTTCTTAAAGGGGCTGCTTAGTCCTACGAACTTTACAATCCTCTACTTTTAAACATAAGTGGTTCAAAAGTTGACTTTATGTCAGAGTTTGCTGTTGGGGTAGACCTATAAGTGGTCTGGGACGGGCTTAAAAGTGAAAAGTGATTTATTTTCGATGTGCAGGTAGTAAAACAAGGTGTTCATAAAATGTGAAAGCGGATCAGGTTAATATACAAGGTCCACGGATCCAAGTTATCCAGGGGGAGTCCAGAGTATCTCAGAGATGTCCAAGGTTTCCACTATTTGTAGCTCCAAGGTCAGAGGGTTTGAGAGAATGTCCTTAAGCTCCAAGGTTGCGGGTGGCAGCGGGTCAGGCAGGTTAAAGAGACCGGTGTTCCAGGTAACCGGCTCGGCAGTTCTAGATACAGACATAGAGCTAACAAAGGTACGAGAAGGCAAGGTTACAAACGGAGGCAAGGCATATTGTAAACGTAGCCCGGCCAGGCTTACTATACATAGTTCCCACAGACACGCTTTTTGGTCACGTGACCTCCTTATCGACGCCATCTTTGTTGGCAAACTGTACTTGTTTACACACACTGCTGTTTATCTCCCCCACCAATTTTAAACTGTTTTGATGTCGGATTCCACTTGTGACCAAAATCATGGAAAGCTGAACCATGAAGTTTCAGCATTGCCACCCATTCAGTGCTATGACCCCCATTCCACTGGAGCCGTAATAGCACCGATTATGGCAATCGGTGCCGATTTAGCGTTCCCGATCAAAACGGCGTGAAACGGCTGAAAATTGGGTTCCTGATGATCTGTTGCTGTTATAGTCCTGTCAAAAGGCCGGCATTCACTTTGTGACTCCGGTGCGTTGCCACGGCGTTTAGGATGCACTCGCGATGTGTGCCCGGTTGTGCCGCTCGCACTGCCGTGTTCAAACGATTACCCGCCGACGACAGACGTTTTATTGCCGCTGAACTGCCGTTTCTCACGCGCAATTCCCGTTGCATTCCCGGCATAGTCCCCGGTATTGCCGATAATAGCCGGTCAAAACGGCATCGATCGGCACCAGTGGAATGGGGGAAAGACGTGTACCATTATCTCGTGTTTCCTCGAGTGTCCTGAATGCACAGCTGCCTGCAGCACTGGCGGCCGCTCGTATGTTGCGACGTGTCTGTGGAGACTATGTATACTGGGAGTAACTAAGGCTGCGTTCACACTGCAGGTCCAGTCCAATTTTCTGCTGGGATCTGATTTTTTTTTTTTTTTGCGCGGTCGTTCACATTATAATTTAAATGCGACTCCAGTGTGAACAGTCTACGGCCCTGAAGTGACGCGCATGTCCAGAAGAAGACGTGACGTCACACGCAAGTAAAACCTCACTTTCTTTCCGCTGACTAGCTCCACCAGCGCTGCCTGTCATGCTTGTTTCGTCCGTTGTTTAATTTGATTTTGCCATCTCTCGCCTCCTCCGGCGCAGGATTATGACGTCTGTCTCACTTTAGTGAGGTAAAAGTCGGATGAACTGCCACGTGCCGTTTCAGACTGAGGTGGCTTTGAAAAGCATCAGATACGTATCTGATTTAGGACCACGTATGAAAGCGGCCTGAATCTGATTTGAACAATCTATATGGGTCTGATATGGGCAAAAAAGCTGGATTTGGGCCTTTTGACTGCAGCGGGAACGTAACCTAAATGTTCCGGCAGAGTGTGACTGGAACAGCTTGGCTTAAATACTCTCAGGATGAAGGATCAGGTACAGGTGTGCAGCCATGCTCCACCTCCAGGTACGCCCACACACCTGGGAGCTAAGCAGACAAAGACCCACTCACCCCCAGACAGAGAGAAACACAAGAGAGAGAAAAAGGCAGATCAGGGCAGGGGGCCGTGACCTTTAATCTTACAGAGACGGTGGCTGCTTTACGGATAAGCAGAAGATGGCTGGACGGACAGATGGCTGGACGGACAGAAGCCAGGCTTTCTCTGCATGTACTGGCTTAGCAAAACCTGAAACGGGTATCACAAACGTGGTTAGAGCCGTTCTCTGTTGATCCAGGCTTTCTGCTTCAGGATCTGCGCGTGCTCGCATGAAGGGGGGGGTGTTTCACGTGTCATGTGACTCTTCTTCCACACATAATGGATGAGCTGAGGGTCGCCGGCTCCTCCATCAGAGACATTATCAGAGGAATGGGTGATACGGATCCATAAAGGATATCAAAATATGGGATGCAGCACTGTTGCTCCAAATAAGATGAGAGCAGTGCTGCAGAAAGTCGTTAATCTCAGGAAGCATAAGCATTTATTTTACCACTGAGTCCATGATCATCAACAGCACTGAGCGGGAAAATAAAACATATTAATTTGAGTTAATATATTTATGTTACAGGTCGGTGCGTGCTCGGTGCTGCTGCTTATTTCTAATGTGAGGGCTGCACTTTAACACTCTGAAACTTTAACATGATATATTTAAAACAGGTGACTAGGTGCGTTCAGTTCTGACCCTCTCCCACAGCCCGATGAAGGAGACGTGGAAATCTCTTTAGTTTGTCACCAGATCAAAGTGAAATGAATTTTATTAGATAAATACACTACAGTTGTAAAGGATGAGTTTGAGTAGCTCCTCTCCCATGATTGTAAAAGAGACTCAGCTGCAGATTAAGAACCAAAGATCAAACATTTCTACGTTTTCTGCATCAGCAGCTGAATACATGCGAACTCCCATGACAATGCGACACACAGAGTGCTGCTGTCGCTTTACAGCTGTGAGTCATTCGGTGATATTAGTAAGATATGACTGAACAGGTTCTGAATCTATGAAGCTCCCAAAGTGAACATACCTTCACCTATTCTCCTCAGGGCGTCGCCACAGCGGATTATTCCGCGCTGGTGATTCGGCTGAGGTTTTACGCCGGGTGCCCTTCCTGACGCAACCTCCATGGAGAAAGGGGCTTGTGTCCCCGCCTGGATGTGAACCAGCGACCTTTTGCTTGTAAGGCGAATGTGTAAACCACTACACTACAGAGAGACCTATGAAGCACTCAGAGAGTACTGTAAATAAAATAATCACCCTGAACATAACCTGCTCCAGACCAGGTTATGTTGAGTTAGCCAGCTTCAAAGAAAGCCCAACTTCATAACGCTGAAAATTCTGACTTTAGGCTCAACGTAGCTCGCTAACCCATTAATCGTACACCCGTCTGATGCAGAGGAACAGCTTGCTTGGTTTAAACTCGGCTAACATCATGTTTAAGGTCCTGGGATTATTTACACAGCTGATGTCAGTTTGGTTATTTTGCTGTCTTAGGTGGTTCTGTTTGCTGGTGTCAAGCTGAACATACTTTAACATTTGTTCAAGGGAGAAAAACAAACAGACACTTCCCTTTCTAGTTTGTTTCTTTGGTAGCAGAACTACATAAAAAGTAGCGGATGGATTAGCATGAAAATTTTAGAAGTGAGTAACTTTTGGAATCGATATGGATCCAGGAACTTATTAAAGAATAGTTTGATATCGTAAGTCTCAGGCTGCCCTTGTTTAGCTTTTTTATTTCTAAGTAATTGGTGCCATTAGTAAATTAAATGGATAAATTGATTGGGTGACTGAACCTTGATTCCATATAATAGTGGAGACTCTCTGATGCCACTTACAAAAGTCGACAAATGGTTTAGTCCACCCTGCATTCTGACTTCCCTTTACAGCAGAGCTAATTTATTCTGTCTAAGGTACTAATGGGCATCATCAGTCTTTCCTCAAGAAAGAAAAGAAAGAATGGTGAATTATCTAGAATCTCTGTTCTAGTTCATCCTTAAGGTGTTGGATGGGGTTGAGGTCAGGGCTCTGTGGGGGCCAGTCATGTTATTCCACACCAAACTCATCTGACCATGCCTTTGTGGAGCTTGCTTTGTGCACTGCGGCACAGTCATGCTGGAACAGAAAAGAGCCTTCCTCGGGAAGGCAAAATGAGGGTATCATAAAAGAAAAGAAAGAACAGAGAGGGCGAGAAGGCACACTGAGGGAAAACGGCTGTTAACAAATTTCTTTTTAAAGAAAGTTGAGCAGAGCACAGCTAACGGGTTAAGAATGCTCTAGCTGCAGCAGCTGTTGAAGACACTGAACCCCATCAGCATGAAGCACATGGTCCTTCTTCTGAGAAACGGTAAGAGTGAAGCAGCAGCGGGTCCCTCTCCAGATGATGCACAAGGTGTGGCACGAGGTGGGCTCGCATTCGAGGCAATCACTCGTACCAGCAGCAACTGAAAATGTTGCAGCGCTTTAAGCGTCACTGTATTGCGTGCTGCATTGGTGGTTCTCAACCGGTGTGTGGTGAGGTACAGTAAGCAACGCATTTTGAGGAAGCCAGCGTGTCTCAGGCTGATGAAGTGGCATTTTAAGATACCACAATGACACTGCTTCTTAATTTAAAACAAACATGAATGTATTTAGGTAATATTAAACCGTGCGATATCCACTGTATGTTGTGCAACTTTGAGGTAATGGAGTGCAGGGCACGTCAGCATGATATGACATATGATATCATATCATATACGCTATATAGACAAAAGTTTTGGGTCACCTAGAAATTAGAATAGAAGCTTTATTGTGACTGTTGGCACTTCATTCAGTGTTATCGGGAGCGCTGCTCTGCTTGGTGCACTCACTTTCTTTAATAAAACAGAGGGGGAAAAAAACAGTAATAATAAGAGGCACATAAGTTCAAAATGTCACATCTTGCTATGTGCAAAATGGGTAAAATGTGGCGAAATGTGGTGAGTTCAGAGTGCTTGTGGCTGTGGGGAAGAGGCTGTTTGTGAGTCTGGGCGTGCATGTTCTTGTAGACCTGTATTGTCTGCCTGATGGTAAGAGTTCAAACACGTGGTGTGTGGAGCCCTTACTAATGTGTGTGGCTCTGCAGAGGTAGCAGGAGCTGGTGATGCGACCTAGGGAGGGCAGCCGATGATTTTCTGTGCCGTCTTGATGACTTGCTGCTGGGCTTTCCTGTCTGCTGCCGAGCTGCCATAGGTTAGGACGCTGTCAGCGGCAGCTTAATAGAAGGCTATCGACAGTTTCTGATCCTGCGTAATCTCTGCTGTGCCTTCTTTAGCGTTGCAGTGGTGTTTGCGGTCCATTAGAGGTCATGTGAGATGAGAGAGCCCAGGAATTTGAAGGTGTACGTGCCTTTTACACTGTCCCCATTTATGTAGATGGGAGCAGGTTCAGCTTCCTGTTGTTACCTTAACAGTTATTTGGTTTTTGCAATGTTCAGAGAAAGGTAGTTGAACCACCTTCTGGAGATTTTTATGACATCACATTCTAAATCCATAAGCATTAATATGGAGTTGGTCCCTTCTTTGCAGATGTAACAGCTTCCACTGTTCTGGGAAGGCTTTCTACAGCATGTTGGAGTGTGCCTGTGGGAACTTTTTGCTCATTCTTCCAGAAGGGCATTTGTGAGGTCAGACACTGATATTGGACGAGGGGGTCTGGATCTCAGTCTCCATTCTAGTTCATCCCCAAGGTGTTGGATGGGGTTGAGGTCAGGCCTCTGTGCAGGCCGGTCAAGTTCTTCCGCACCAAATAATCTGATCGAGCCTTTGTGGAGTTTGGAGCACAGTCATGACGAAAAAAGGGCCTTCCCCAAGCTGTTCCCACACATTTGGAAGCATATAATTGTTCGAAAGGTCTTGGTAAGCTGAAGCAGTTAGATTTCCATTTACTGGAATTAAGGGGCCCAGGCCAACCCCGGAAAAACAACCCCACAGCATTATCCCTCCGTTAGAAACTTCACAGTTGGCACGGTGCAGACAGACAGGTAATGTTCTGCTGTCATTCACCAAACCCAGACTCATCCATCAGCATGCCAGATAGAGAAGGGTGACTCATCGCCCCACAGAACATGTTTCACCACCGCTGCAGTCCAGTGGCAGCATCCTTTACGCCCTGACCCCTCTCCTCCAGGATGGAGCACCCAGGAGTTTATCCAGTCCCCTGTCTCTGACTGTGGCGGTTAAATAGGCCACAGCTGGCTGAATGGTGCAAAGCGAATGGAGGATTCAATCCTGACATGTTGAAACAGCATTTACTGTTTGTATTGTTGCGTTTGATTGGCTCGCCTGCGTTTGCAACAGGAAAAACTTCAACCAAGAATACTGTGTTAATAAGAAAAAACCCGTCACAGGGGTTCTTGTAAACCTTGTGTCTACAAGTGCTGAAGTTGTGTAACTGAAGCTCATGATCATTCTATAAACTTTACATTGAAAGCATAAATGATACATATTCTGAGACTTCAGCGTATGTGGGACCACTGTGGGTCCTGAATTATATTCATGGAGAGACCACCACCCCTTGTTTTTTTATTTTTTATTTTTCTACACAAACCACCCCCCGCTCACACAGAGGCACTGAGGTTTTTATTATGCTTGGAGGTGTGTTGTAGTGTAGTGTGTACATTACCATGATCACAGTAAGATAAGAGCAGTCGCTTATTGCTTTCCAAAATCATCAGCTCAATGACGCCGACAGTTTAAAGTGTTGTGAGGAGGAAATGGTTTGTTTGTTTTTTTTTCCCCACTGCAGTCACTCACATGCAACATGACATCATACGCCCTCCACTACATTACAGTATTCATGTCTTTAAAGTTTGTAGTACTCAAGATACTTCATGTAAAGGTCTGGACCTGTGACAGTACATGGATTGTAAGAGCATCTATCATGTGGGAGTAAAGAGACGTCTTCTTACCTCGGCCTCCTCATTGCATTTGTCAGCAGGTCATTTAATACTGTGTTTTTCAGAAGATGCTTTATGGGGCAGACTCTCAGTTATAATATCTACAAATTATCGTAGGATCATCACGCTTTGCCTGACGGTGCAGTCAGTGTGTGTGTGTGTGTGTGTGTGTGGCGCCTGTTTATAACTCATCTCTGGCTCGCAGCCTCTGCTCTGCGAGACACTATGGTGCGGCAGCGGCAGGAAGTGCCTGCGCTCGGCAGGAAGAGGGGGCCATCTGTCGGCCTTGATGAATTGGAATCCTCTCTGCAGGAACGCCATCAGCCTGAGTGAGTCTGTTAGCACTCGGGATGGTTCAGAAGTGAACTATAAAAAATGCTATCAGCGCAGAATGTAAAAATCGAAGCGCACACGATGGCCGTGCAAGGAGGAAAAACTCATGACTGCTGGAGACGCGTGCACGTCGTTGCTTCTGTTAACCTCCAGGCGGTGTCAGTCTGTTATTTGGGCCACTGTCCTGTTTGCTCAGGCTGCTGCTGCGACCCTTCAGCTACTGGATCCTTTCTAACACAGTGCACTCACACTCAGCGCTGTGAGTCATATGACAAGGTTGGATGGTCATCACTGACATATACTGGCAGATTGAAAGCATCAGCACATTTGTGCCTTCATTTATAAAAAAAAACCCTGCCGTCTAAGCTGCTGAGATCATCCTTAGTAGAGTTCAAAGCGAACAAATCACAGGAGGCACCAGCTTTGAAAGGTCCTCATGTATACGCATAATTAGCTTCAAACAGTACATGCTTCACCACCAGAACGAGTCTTGAAAGTAGCCTTCTTGAGACTTTAAAGCTTTGTTCACACATAGATCATCCTGGTTATAAGGCTTATAATACATTAGATAATAATCATAATATGAAGTTTCCATGTAGCAAAGAGAAATCGGATTATACAGTCACCGGCCACTTAATTAAATGCGCCTTACTAGTACTGAGTTGGACCCCAGTTGCCTGAATCCTCCGTGGCATTGATTAAGCAAGGCGCTGGAAGCGTTCCTCAGAGATTTTGCTCCATGTTGACATGACGGCGTCTCACAGTCGCTGCAGATTTGTCGGCTGCACATCCACGATGTGAAGCTCCTGTTCCACCACAGCCCAAAGCTGCTCTGTTGGAAAGATCTGGTGACACTGAACTCACTGTCATGTTCAGGCAAACAGTTTGAGATGGTCTGAGTTTTGTGACATGGTGCGTTATCCTGCTGGAAGCAGCCATCAGAAGATGGGTACACTGTAGTCATAAAGGGACGGACATGGTGAGATAGGCTGCAGCGTTTAAACGATGCTCAGTACTGGGGGGCCCAAAGTGTGCCAGAAAATAGCCCCGCCCACCCATATCATTAAACCACCAACAGCTTGGACTGTTACTATGAGGCAAGATGGATCCATGCTTTCATGGTGGGTACACCAAAATGTGACTACCAGAAATGGAGACTCATCAGACCAGGAGACATTTTTCCAGTCCTCTGTTGTCCAATTTTGGTGAGCCCATGTGAATCATAGCCTCAGTTTCCTCAGCTTCTGCTGATGTAGCTTGGTTGTAACAAGTGGGTATTTGAGTTACTGTTGCCTTCCTATCAGCTCGAGGCAATCTGGCCATCCTCCCCTGACCTCTGGCAACAACAAGGCCTTTTCTCCCAGAGAACTGCTGCCCACTGGATACTTTCTCTTCTTCTGAATACTCTCTGTAAAGCTTAGAGATGGATGTGCAGGAAAACCCCGGCAGATCAGCAGTTTCTGAACTGCTCAGACCAGCCTGACAACGCCACATTCAAACTGAATGGCATCACCGTTTGTCCTCATTCTGATGCTCAGTTTAAACTTCAGCAGATCATTTGGACCATGTCTTCATGTCTGAATGTATCACTGCTAATTAGATATTTGTGTTATTGAGCAGTTGAAGAGATCTATCTTGTGCAGGCTCCTGTGATTTGTACACAAGTCTGATAGTCCGGTTGAACCTTAAGTTACTTAGACTAGGTTTAGAGAATGAGGCTGCTTTGGCTTGCAGTGTCCTTAGCACTGTTACATTCAGCTTATCGAGCTTTTGCCTGCAATTGTAGGCAATTTTAGCAGGAAATATTCCACGTGTCCTCCACTTTTACAGGTGTCACTATTACTCACTCAACATAGGAAAACTGGAACACGGCGAATCGAGTCTTTCATTGTGTAAAGCCAAAACTCCAGAGGTGAGAGTTACATCCGTTTCTGTTACAGCATTTGGTTAAAGCCACCCTCTGTAGGTGTATACGTGCAGTATCGTAAGTGTGATGTGGTAAGGGTTTATCCAAGTCTCTAAAATGGGGATATGATGTTTTTATGTGCAAACACAAAAAAATGGTTCTCTAATCTATGTAAACACACTTAATGTAGTTGTGTAATGATGATTATTTTGAGAGAATGAGTTCCACTGATATACGTGTCTTTCGTTCTCACATCTTACCTTGGTCTGTGGTTGTGTTTTAAATGTAGGTTTTGGTTTTTTTAAGTGGGACTGTGTGAGAGAGTTTCAGTAGCAGGTTCAGGCTGTTGTTGGAGATACTTTTGTAGGTTCTACATGCGTTGCTCAGATGGTTTTTTAAACATAAGCTCCAGCGATGAAGTTAGCTGATGTATCTTGTTAGTCCTGGGCATGGCTAACTGTTCCACCTGTCTGACCATCCACAGCTCACAGGAATATCTACTCCTCCTAGAGTATTGCCAAGCATTCACTCAAACTTGCACACAGTGATTGTCTAAGGGGTCTTCAAGGTCACATTTGTCCTTTTTGGGCTTTTTATTAAAAAATGTCACAAACATTGGTACTCCTAAGAGTATTAGTCTAGATTGTCTTCTTCTTTTGGCTGCTCCCGTTAAGGGTGGATCATCTGCCCCCATCTCACCGTATCCCTGCATCCTCTTTCCTCATGCCAGCCCTCTGTATGTCCTCCTCCTCTACATCCATAAACCTTCTCCGTGGCTGATTGTGATGTTCATAAAGTGAGTGTTTGCGTGTGCCCTTCTGCCATTTAAAGATCAGTGTGGTCATTAGGTTTATTTATGGCATAATGATGTCTATGGCCTGTCAAGATCTGGGGCTGCGGTCCTGGATATGACTCCTTGACTTCTCAGTGCATTTTAATTGTCATTAGATTGTGCATTACAGCCAACCAATGACGGTGACTCTCTTTCATATAAAAACTCCTTTTGGTTTTGGACTGTTTTATCTTCAGCTGTTCAGCTGAGCTCCATCTGCTCATGCTCACTTATTACTGTAGGTTAAATCCTTCTTTGCCTCGCCCATTTTCATTACATGTGAACGAGGGTTGATTGTTCTGCTTTTCCCTTTGACTGAAAGAGGAAAAAGTTTAGAGAACATGTTTAGGTGGTTTTAAATGATCTAATTTGGGTTTTATTAGTCATTAAGGAAACTGTATGGGTCTAAGGACTTCATAGACCTTTGAGTATGCCTGGGCTTCAGATCAATGCACCACAGTTTTAAAGTTTTATTTTTAAAATATCCTCCCAAAGGACGGCATCCATAGTCTTTCTCTCTATTCACAAGAATCCCTACTCCTCCGATAGGATTGGTCAGAATCTAAGCAAACACAATGATCAGTAGTAATCAGTAATTCTCATAGTTTGTGCCATACTTAATCCTTCAACCAATGACAAGAAAACAGTTTCTCGCTGTGCTTCACACATTTCCATAACTGTGAATTGTGGTAGACTTTGAACCTCCTGATCTGCTGCTTCACTGACATTCTGGGTTTTTTTTGTTTGTTTTTGCTTTCGTTTTTTCCGCACGGCTCATCTGCAGGTATAAAGCTAAACTTTATCAGCTTCTGACACTGTGCCAGTCCCCCCCTGGGATTAATAAAGTATTCTGAACTGAGCCTACACAGGTCATTGTTTCCCCCAGCTAAAATAACCAACATATTTAGTTACTACTTTAAGCCGTGGCTTCACACTGCAAAGAACCACACTGATCGAACAGATATAGGCAGATGATATAAGCAGCATATGCTAAAGATAAATTAATGTGTCAGCCTTCTGTGGTTGTTACGCCCTTTCATCAGCCTGACATCCATATTTTAACTTTTAAGTGCTTACTTAGATGTTTGCATCTTTGTTTATCTGCTGTGGGCAGCCTCCTCCCTCCTTAACAGAAAGAAGAAGCGTCTTGCAAGGACAGATACTGATAATGGCATATGTTGAGTTTCTGCTGAAACTTCATTTGTTTTATTCAGTCATGCTTGGCCTTTCTTTGTGTCTCAGATGTTTTTGAGAGATCAGGATCTGGCAAGACCAGAGCACCCCCTGAAATACTGGCTTAATACTTTTGTCCATTTTCTGCAAAGGTACCAGGAGAGTCAGTGTTTAAGGTGATGCAGTCTCTGGAGCCCCCATGTGGTTTAAACAGGAATTGGTCTGTGGTCAGGTTCGCCTAATCAACCTATTTTCAAAACCAAGATCCACAGCTTATCATTAAATTCAACCTTTGAGCTCCAGCCAGTTGATCTCTATTTTAATATTTAAGTCTGGTCAGCCAATGTTTTTGTCCATAAAGTGCGTATAGAGACTCAACCATTACTAAGTTTCTTACAGCTGGGCTCAAGTTCTAGATACATCTAAACTCTTTCTTGAAAACACAGGAGATGTATCTAAGCCGCATAAAAAGGATCTAAATAGATTTGCAAGTGAGAGAATTTAGTGTTTGATTTTTAATTAAAAAAAAGTAAAACTATTGACTTAAACGCACTACAAAATGAGCTGTACCAAAGATGTTATTACTCTCTGAAGAAAAGAAGCTCTGCTTCTTTTCACTCTCTGTTTACTTTTGTGCACTAGTAAGTAAGCATTTGGTAATGCATACTCATTATACTTCACCAGTTAACTTTTAGCTTATGTCTCAGTAATTAGAGTGATTTAAATAGTATTTCTCTTCTTCTTTTGGCTACTCTTGATAGGGCTCACCACAGTGCTTCTATCTCACCCTATCCCTTATAATTATAATTCTATTATGGATTCAACTATTTGATTTGAAGATTTTATGCTGGATAGGAGCATACTGGTATGTGGCCAGTTGTTTTAATACCTTAGCCATAGCATAATGCACTAACTTATAGATTGACACATTACTAATGAAGTCTTTAATATTTAATATTATACTTTTCCGCGTGTGTGTTACTTTTTTTTTTCCAATCCCGTATCCGGACACACCCATCAGGGAATAACCTGTCAGAAACTTCTGTGCAGTAACAGGAATGTATCTGCACTCTGTGTTCATTGAGGGCCAATTTATTAATGTCAATAGTAAACGATAATTATAAAAATTTCATAACTTTAAAGTGAACTATCATCTTGACCTCCTCTGCTCTGCCGTATCATTTTCTAAGTAATGAATACTAGTGTGTGTGGTCTTATATGGCCAGCTGCCAGATTGTCTCAACACTTTGTGGATCTTTCCTGCATTTTTCAGTGTTTTTGTGATTCTCTTGTATGACCTGCTGCCAGTTTTTAGCCTGTTTTTTAATTGCTGTGAGTTTTGTTCGTTAGAATTTTTGTGCTGTTTTTAGATTCTGTCTCTTGTTTGGCCTTTTTTCATTTGTTTGCTGCATGGATTGTCTACCTGTGTATGACCCCAGCTTTGACCATTAAAATTATTTTTCTGAGCAATTCCTCTCCTGCTTTGATGTTTTAATTTGTGTTCAACAACTCTTTCCCATATCTTCATGGCTCATCAACTTGACCCCCCTGTAGTTACTGCAGCTCTGCACATACCCTTATTCTTGAAGATCGGCACCAGTGCACTTCTTCTCCATTCTCACATTCTCCAAGATTGTGTTAAGCAGTCGGGTTAAAAAGTCCACTGCCCTCTCTCCTAGACATCTCCATACCTCCACAGGTATGTCATCTGGACCAACTGCCTTTCCACTCTTCATCCTCTTCATAGCTGCCCTCACTTCCTCCTTACTAATACTCTGCACTTCCTGATTCACCACCTTCCCTCCCTCTGACCTCCTCTCTCTCTCATTTTCCTCATTAATCAGCTCCTCAAAGTACTCTTTCCATCTTCTCAACACACTCTCTTCACTTGTTAAAACATTTCCATCTCTATCCTTAATCATCCTAATCTGCTGCACATCCTTTCCAGCTCTGTCTCTCTGTCTTGCCACTCGATACAAGTCCTTCTCTCCTTCCTTGGTGTCCAGCCTCTCATACAACTCACTATAAGCCTTTTCCTTTGCCTTTGCCACTTCTCTCTTTGGTCTGCACCTAGCCTCCCAGTATTTCTGTCTTCTTTCTTTATCTCCCTGACTATCCCACTTTTTCTTTGCCAGCCTCTTCCTTTCAATACTTTCCTGTACTTCCTCATTCCACCACCAA
>VUQH01080400.1:0-11632 GCA_015106775.1 Etroplus canarensis | reverse complement strand
ATCAGAGGGACAGCTCATGTTGAGAAGTTTGGAGACAAAGTCAGAGAGGCAAGGCTGAGATGGTTTGGACATGTTCAGAGGAGGGATAGTGGATTTATTGGACAAAGGATGTTGAGGATGGAGCTGCCAGGCAGGAAGAGAAGAGAGACCACAGGGAAGATTCATGGATGTAGTGAAGGAGGACATGCAGAGGGTTGGTGTGAGGGAAGAGGATGCAAGGGATAGGGTGAGATGGAGGCAGATGATCCGCTGTGGTGACCCTTAACAGGAGCAGCCGAAAAAAGAAGAAGATACAGACTTAAAGTGAAGTGTTGCTTTCAGACTATATTATACCGTTAACCTCTTCATATATTTCTAGTATTATAGTTTTATCTTCCTTTGTGAAATCTGCTGCCTGTAGAATTGTCCATGTTTGGTCAGATCCTACCAGCACACCACCCCTTGCTTGTGAACATGCTTATAGCTAGATAGATAAATCCTGGGTTAACCTATTTAACTGATAACTACCTCCGTATGACAGCTTAGCCTTGCCAGTGTCAGGTTAATTGAACCCGGGAAACAGAAAACTATCCTGGGTATCTTAAACTTGTTATGTAGTGCAGGGCCCCACTGCTATTAGTTTTGTAACCCTGTTTTATAAGTAATGGCTAATTAAACAAAGTTAATCAGAAATTTCCTGTGCCGTTCTACCAATATCAAACTCAATTACGTTTTTTAGGTGCAATCCCCAATTCAGACTTCCTGGCAGGAAGCGGGGTGGAAGTGGATTCAAGGAAAGCTGTGATTGTTGACAAGGTAACAGTCATTAGAAGACTCAGCTCTACTATAATCTCTGATACTGATATCATTGATGAAGTATGCCTTTGCAGGTTTACAACAAGCTGATGGATAGATTTTCAACTTAATATATTTTTAGCCAAACATGATCACTGACCTTATTCATGGCAGCCATTTTGACTTATCACAGTACTTCCTTTTAAGTGTCCCTAAAAGACATGATGGTGAACCAACCTGGTCAAAAACAGTACCTTCTCTATGTGAAATGCAGCTACCATTGATACATTACTGTGTGTTCCTACTGAACAAGTTCAAATGTTTGCTGTGGAAAAAGTTAATTTTACAGCCTCTGAATCTTGTAGCTAATTATGCCCTGATGACTAGCTTGAATAGGTATGTGTGTACTATATACTGATCTACATACTATGTTTTAACAGTTCATGAGGACCAATATACCAGATGTTTTCAGTGCTGGAGATGTTACCTCCTTCCCTCTGAGCATTCGAGGTGACCAGAGGGTCAATATTGGTCACTGGCAGATGTCACAAGCTCATGGTAAGAGGCTAAAGGAATGTGCAGTTTTGATTCAGTCAATAATATGTGATGGGTGAAAATAATTTAATGCCTGATTAAATCTTATCATTGTCTTTTGTATCAGGGAGAGTAGCAGCTCTAAACATGCTGAGGAAATCCACCAAAATTGAGTCTGTTCCTTTCTTCTGGACTGTCTTGCTTGGGAAGAGTATCAGATACACCGGTAGAGTATTCACTAAGAAAACGTCACTGTTTAATTATAATATTTAAGCTCAAGATCCATTGAATCGCTGTTCCCCCTTTTATTTTCCTAGGCTATGGGGAAGGATACACAGAAATTATTTTCAAAGGCAAAGTAGAAGAAAGAAAATTTCTGGCATTCTACATAAAGTGAGTGTGCAATAACCTCTGATGTAGCCAAACATGAATTCCTGCTATGTGTCTGAGATTTTCCTCGTTACCCTTATGTTAACAGGGATGATGTGGTGGTAGCTGCAGCCAGCCTGATGTTTGATCCTGCCGTGGCTCATGTTGCAGAGCTGATGGCTAATGGCCAGATCCTAACCAAAGCACAGGCTCAGTGAGTGACATCCTCCATTTATACAAACAAGTCTATGCAAAATATACAAAATAATACATGCCTTGATTTTAATATTGGTTACATCATCTCATTCTTTATTACTAGTGTTTAGAGAGCACATATCAGTGTCAAGTTAGCCTCTTTTAATGGATTTTATTTTGTTTTTTTACCAGTTCGGGGAAGCAGAGGCATTGTTAGAGCAGATTTAATTGATTATGACAAAGAAGCTCTAAAAGATCAATATACAGTCATGTGAAATTTTTTTTTTACAGGACGCCCTTATAAAGTACAACCTTACTACTTCCATAGGATTTAAGAGGGTACATAGCAGCCAGGTGCTGCTAATCAAATGCTCTTGATTAACCGATCAGAAAGTGTGATCACTTCTGCAAAAGCTGAAGTTTTGGCACTTTGCTGCTCTGGAGCATTGTGGTGTGTGTTAACACAATGCCACAATCTTCCCAGGAGTGGATGTCCTAGCAAATTCACCTCAAGGTGTGACTGTGGAATACACAGAAATTACAAATCCTGCAAGAGCTACATCGCACACTCTACAGACCCCAGTTAGCATGTTAAATGTTGAAATTCATGACATTACCTTTAGAAAAGACTAAACAAGTATGGCTTGTTTGGAAGGGCAACCAGAAGAAAGCCTCTTCTCTCTAAAAATGTGGCAGCACAGCTTAGGTTTGCAAAGTTACTTCTGAACAAACCACAACAGTTCTTAAACAATATCCTTTGGACAGACAAGACTAAAGTGTCGATGTGTGGCCATAATGCACAGCACCACATTTGGTGAAAACTAAACACAGCATATCAGCACAAACACTTCATACTAACTGTCATGCACGGTAGTGGGAGGGTGATGATTTGGCCTTGTTTTGCAGTTACAGGACTTGGGCATCTTGCAGCCACTAGTTGACCATGAACAACTCTGTATACCAAAGTATTCTAGAGTCAAATGTGAAGCCATCTTCCCAACAGCTAAAGCTTTAAGAAATTAGGTCAAGCAACAAGACGACAATCCCAAGTACAGCAGCAAATCTACAACAGAATGGCTGAAAAGAAGAGAATCAAGGTGATGCAATTCCCCAAAGTCCATACCTAAACCCAATGAAAATCCTGTGGCCAGACTTGAGTGCTGTGCTCCCAGAAACCTCAATGAACTGAAGCAACCAAGAGCAAAGAAGAGTGGGCCAAAATATCTCCACAATGATGTGAGATTGAAGTCATGCTGAAAAGGATTACTTCAAGTTACTTAACATGGTTCTATAAGCAACTGACTCATGGGGCATACTTAATTTTTCACGACTGCCTGTGACAACGTTTTTTTTACATTGCTGTACCTACCATGATATCAAAAATTGGTCTGAAGCCCCATTTTGAAGCCTAGAATTCAGTCTTTTTTTGTGAAACCAGATGTCACAAGAGAGTGGCCTATCTGACTGAGAAACCATGAACACTCATACAGTAGTCATGCTATGCACTTAAGTTCATCCTGCTTTATCATGTATTTTACTCTAAATGGGACAAAATGAACTTAATGCCATATTAAGCACAACTTTAAACTTGCAATCAAGTGCATAAAGTCACCAGGTAAGTGTTTACTGAGGTCATAGATGGAGTGAGAAGTAGGGTCATTTTCCACAGACTTCTGTACAATCAGACTATTTGCAGCTGTTGACACTGTCCCCTGCTGGCCATTAAAAAGCATACAGGTTGAAAGCACTTACGCCTTGGCTTCACTTTTCAGACATGGAAGCATGTCCTTTTCTTTACAGTCGATAGGAAAACTATCCAGCAGGTACAGCAACATAATCTTTAATTTGTATGTCATGGTGAAGTCCAGTAATCATTCCCCTTTTAGTTCTGTTTTGCTTTACACTAAGATAGCTGGTTCCTTGATTAGTGCTATGCTATATTTCAGTTGAGATTTGTATGAATGAGACCTATAGGATAATACACATGCACACAAAAATAGACACAGGTTGGAAACCACTAGACTTAGTTCATGTTCTGCAAAAACATCATATCCCAGATCACTGACTCATAACCAGGATACAGCTCATTGCTAAACATTTATTTTCTCCTTTTTTGTTCAGAGCTGAAGACCTGAGCTGGCTGCAGATGTAACCAGGATTAACACCTCTAAGCAACAAATGATGTCACCTCTTGCTTTGTTTTCTCTGCTTCTGTCTGAAAGGGTACCAAATTAGATTGCTCCATTCCCTGCCGCAGGCTTCCTGAGAACCAATCAGCTTCTTATCTTATTCAAGAGGACGGTTACTATAGTAGCAAACAAAGTTTTATTAAATTTGCTGTTTGTGCACATTGATCATGTTATCTCTCTGTAATTAACATGTCTGATATGCAATTTGAGTTTATTTTTAAAGTTTTACTGCCACTGCACAGAAGTGTGGTCCCCTACGTGGTCACAGTCTGTGTTTGGGATCAACTACGCAACCTTAATTTAAAATCAGTTTCGCTAAACTTGAACTCTTTAGACTTCATAATCTATGTAACATAAATAGTGTTGTTCTCACACACCACTATTTTATGTAATAATACTTTTATAACTCAAAATCACATACTAATAAAAAAAGTTTGTTTTGACATCTATTTCAAATGTAATGTGATTCTTTAATATATTATACAATAGAGTTGTAGCTTATTTAATCTTCAGTATCGGCTTTTGAAGTTTAAAAAGGGGAGAGAGAATTCTGAATTTCCAAATATCTTTTAAAGACTCACTGCTTACCATAAAGCAGTGAGTCTTTTTTGTTGAATTCTTACATTATTTTATATTTACTGTTTTTAGCTTGTGCGTGCAGTTGTTTCTGTTGCACTCATTTCAGTAACTCTGTAAATTACCTTTGCTACTTCATTTAAACAGCAATACTTAATCAGAAATTAAAACAAATGATGTCTAACGCAGTTATCAAAGATGTTGATATAAAACTTATTAAATATTCAATACTTTGGAGTTAGGTGTCTTTATTTTTATTTCCACTTATGTTAACGGTGATTAAAATATGTTCAAGTGGTAACAAGGACATAAGCTCAAAATCCAAGGTGACAGAATTACAGACAACCTTGTGTTGCTTTGTGTCATAATTTTATTCTTCACACAAGTACACTTGAATGTCTGAACATGATTGTAATATTAGAAACACCACTGATCATGACATCTTGAAACTATACAAATTATCTGAAGTCTTACTAACCCTTTATGACCTACCACAGAACAAGTCTGCCACAGCTTATCTTTACATTTTTACATGGTGTAGGGTCATTCCTTGGTGAATTTCAACTTGCTATACATCGATACCTTTCATATCCCAAATTTTAATAATGTAATAATTCCAAAGTAACTAAAATTGCCAAAAAGTGCATTCAACCATTTTTACAGATACCGAAGTGTCATAGCTGTATTCCTCAAAATTCTAAATGGAAAAAAGTTGCACAAAATCTTTTCAAGTCACAGAAAGTTTGTTTTGAGTGTTTCCATAATTTCATTTTTGAGATGCACTCATTTTTATAAACCACCAAAAACTAAATTAAAATGCACATTGTGCACAGTTTGCAAAAAGACAGCATCTACATCAAAATAAACTAGCTCCAATAGCCCAATCAAAATTCTAAGTGTCCCAGGAACTTGTATACAGAGGCACAAAGTCAACCATTACTTTTCAATAATAGCAGAAGTGGAGCTGTGACAGGCCAAAAAAATGTATTACTTTTTAGTGATTTAAAAACAAAATCTAAAAATAAAAGGTGTGAGGGTTTTTTTTTTTTAGTCAAATCTTCAAACCAGTTTCTTCTGGCTGCCTCTTCATTTGCCTGTTTTAGAGCATTGTTTCACAGAGGATCCCAGTTTATCAGCCAACAGAAATGGGTTGAGGTGGCAGTACTAAGAAAATAAAAGTATTAAAGGTCACAAAACCAAACAGTTGAGTTCATACATTGCATGGACCAAAGTATTGGGCACCTCCTCTTAATCAATTAATTCAGGTGTTTAAATTGAAGCGCCAAGCCATGCAGTCTAACTTTACAAACATTTGTGAAAGAATGAGTCTGAATTCCAGCATGGTACTGCAACAAGATGCTGCTGCAATTTTAGATATTCCACGATTAACTGGAAGTGGCATTATTGCAGAATGGAAGCATTTAGGAACCAAAGCCACAAAGTGACAGACCACATAAAGTTACAGAGTGGGGTTGCTGAGGCAAATGGCGTGTAAAAGACTCCAACGCTCAATTGACTCAATAACTGAGTTCTAGACTTCCTCTGGTATTACCATCAGCACAAAACTGTGTGCTTGCAGTTTCACGGCATGGGTTTCAATGGATGAGCATCTGCATGCAAGCCTTATGTCACTAAGCAAAATGCCAAGGATCTGACGAAGTGGTATGAGACGTGCTACCAGTAGACTCATAAGCAGAGAAAACCTGTTCTGTGGCGTGACCAATCAGGCTTCTCTAACTGGCAGTCTGATGGATAAGGCTGGGTTTGGTGAGTGCCAGGAGAACCTTACCTGCCTGACTGCATTGTGCCAACTGTAAAGTTTGATGGAAGAGGGATAATACTATGGGGCTGTTCTTCTGGGGTTTGACTGGACCTCTTAGTTCCAGTGAAGGGAAATCTTAATGCTTCAGCTTACCAAGACATTTTGGACAACCTGCCTGACTGCACTGTGCCGACTGTAAAGTGTGATGTGGGTTGTTTTGCTGGTTTTGACCTGCCCCCCTTAGTTCTCAGTTCAGCTTACCAAGACATTCTGGACAACTCTACTTTTCCCACATTGTGGGAACAATTTGGGAATGGCTCTTTTCTGTTCCAGCATGACTGTGCCTCAGTGTACAAAGCAAGGTCCATAAAGCCATGGTTGAATGAGTTTGGTGTGACTGACTGGCTCACAGAGAGCCCTGACCTCAACCCCATACAACATCTCTAAGAACTACAATGAAGACTGAGCCAGGCCCTTTCATCCTACACCAGTGTCTGACCTCACAAATGCTCTTCTGGATGAACGGGCAAAAAAATCCCACAGACAAACTCCAAAAAGAGTAGAAGCTATTATATCTACAAAGGGAGAAATAAACTCCTCGTTGATGCCAATGGATTTGGAATGGGATGTCAAAAGTTCTTGTAGGTGTAATGTGCAGGTAGCCCAATACTTCTGTCCATATACCATAACATTTAAGCCACAGTTAACTTAGTGTATTCATTACCTCTGATGTTGCCTCACATTTGAATTCATGTTTATCCAACATCTGGATTTGAAAATCTGAGGAGAAACGGGAACTCTGGAGGACTGCTGCCATCTCTCCATTTACCTCCACTGCCATGTCTTTCTGTATGAGATAAAAACGAAACTTTGACCTTGGATATGCATTCTTTTTCTCTTCAATAAAAATCTGTGACAGAGACTTTGTATTCCACTTATCAGAAAAATGAAATATAAGTAAATAACTGTCTTTGTGTATACACTGATAAGAAAAAGGGTGCTTTTCATACCTTGAAACAGTGAGTGGAATCAAAGTCCAGCTGATCTGGGAAATCTGCTACTGTTCCTTTATAGGTCACAGTAGCATTTAACATCACTGGACTTTTGGGCAGCTTGAATAGCCTGTAAGTGCCTGAAGCATAACTGATGTCACCTGTAAAATGAAGAGCTCACTCAGGAGAAGAATCAACATTAATGCAGTCTAAAACTGAAGTAATGATTTGTTACCAGCTTTTGCTTTGAGCTCACTGTTGTAGACCACAATGTGGCTTGCTGAAACAAGGTGTGGGGTGCTGAAACCTACGCTGTGGGCAAGCGAGATGAGATCTGGCCAGAACAAAGAACCACTCATTCCCTCACCTATGTCAGAAAAAAGGTGATTGAAGCCATGTCAGTGATACAGGAGTAGTTGGTGGTATTCTTGCCTTTTAATTCACTGGTTTAAGTGTAACGCTGTTTTACCCCACAGGACTGGATCTTGTTTCATATGATCAGGGATGACCTTACTGGCAAACATGTCACTGAAGTAAAGTTCACCTCCCTCCTGTATGAAACAAGTGGATGAAGAGAGCTATGAAAATTACATTTCTGTATTTCTTTTTTTCATGAAATTGAAATAATTTAACATAATTTGGAGTCAAAGTCAGTAGAAGCAAACAGAATACATGCAAGTGAATGAGAAGGAGGAAGGTGGAATGGTGAAGATGCAAGGAGTAGAGGTAGTGAAAGCGGATAAGTTTAAATACTTGGGATCAACCATCCAAAGCAACAGACAATGTCCACAGAGAGGGAAAAAAGAGAGTGCAGGCTGGGTGGAGTTGGTGGAGAAGACTGTCAATGGTGCATTATGACAGAAGGATAGCAGCTAGGAGTAAAACGGAAGGTTTACAAGACAGTAGTGAGACCTACTATGATGTATGGTTTGGAGACAGTGGCACTGACAAAAAGACAGGAGGGAGAGCTGGAGGTGGCAGATGTGAAGATGCTGAAATGTTTTACTGTGAGTGACCGGCATGGACAGGATTAGAAATAAGCACATCAGAGGGGCAGCTAAAGTTGAGCCGTTTGGAGACAAATTCGGAAAGGCAAGGGTGAGATGGTTTGGACATATTCAGAGGAGGGATAGTGGATTTATTGGACAAAGGATGTTAAAGATGGAGCTACCAGGCAGGAGGAAAAGGGGAAGACCACAGAGAAGGTTCATGGATGTAGTGAAGGAGGACGGAGGGTTTGTGTGACACCAGAAGATGAAAGGAATAGGGTGAGATGGATGCAAATGATCCACTGTGACAACCCCTAACAGGAGCAGCCAAAAGAAGAAGTATTAAGTTGAAAGAATTCTTTATACTAACCTTTAACACATTGTAGGCTTGCTGTAGCACTGCTCTTTTATCAGCACATAAACAGATTACACAGTTGGATCTGAATAGATTACAGAGAAAAGAAAAAATGTTTTAGTAACTTATCAAAGCTTTTTCTATTAACAGTCAAACACAGTCAATTTAAACCTACATCACAACATCCACTGAATCACTCTGAATGCCAGCTTCTTTAAGGTTCTCCATGTACCCTTGGACAAACACGACATTTGGCTCCTTATAGCCAAACTTCTCTTGATGATACTCAATATACTGATGAGCTGTTGTGATCTAAAGAAATATGAGTTAATTTAAAAAAAACTACAGACATCATGTACCATCTGTAAAGATGTGTGTAATTACCAGCTCCTGTGTCATATCGATCCCAGTCACATGTCCATTTGATCCAACAAGTTTACTAAAGGCATAACAGTCTCTACCAGAGCCACTGCCAAGGTCCAGGACTCTGCAACCCTCAAGCTTTGCTGGAAATGGAAGACCACACCCGAAGAATCTGAAACAACAACAGGAGTTATTACAGTTGGAGGGAAGCATGCAACACAAGATGATGTTCACAGAGTCTTTAGTCAATAACAACTTTATTCAGTCTAACATGCTTACAGGTAGTCAACAGCATTATCTTAACGTACACTTCTCAAAAAAGTTAAGGAAACAATCATCAGAGTATGACACAAAGTCTGTTGAACTACAGGGATATCAGTCTATCTAGTTAGGAAGCATGAATCATTTCACCTGATTTGGTGCAAATGAAAGTGACAACAGGAGCACTGGAGAGGCAACAACAAGACAACCCCCCCAAAAGGTAATGGTTTAGCAGGTGGTGGCCACAGATCATGCCTCTCTTCTTACCCTCCTGACCTATTTTTTTTCTAGTTTTGGTTTTTGCTGGTGTCCATGTTCACTAATCAAACTTTTTTTTGGCATGCCTAACTTCAGAAGCCAAAAAAAGTTCATGGCCCACACCACATAAAAATGCACATCCCACAATCCAGAGTTTCAGCATCACTAACAATTAAAAAGGATCTATGTTGAATTTTACCTAAATAAAGGTGCATATTATCAGCGCAATATCATCAGCAAATCTTTGCTTGTTCATTTTTCATATAAAAACCGTATTTATTCACCTTAGCCTCACTGAGTATTTTTTCACATGGTTGTCCACGCTCCACCTCCAGGGGCCCCAGGCAGTTTGAGAACCACTCTATTATACTGTGATAATCTTTTTTTTAGCAGTATATTTTTTACTTCTCAGTGTATCTAATTGTCTCCAAGAAATCAGATTGTACTGTCTGCTCCAAAATGAAACATGTTTGCATAATTTAATTGAGAATTATCAAGACAATGCGGTTTTCTATTGAAATCTGCAAACACACATGTTGTGAGCGAAGCATACAAAAAAAAATAACACACCATTGCGTCAAATCAAAAGGGAGACATGTTTTTTCAGCTGTACCTTTTGACCACCTCAGGGTGAACCTGACTCAGAGCCTCCTTGACGACTCTCGGCATTGGTCTGTTGGCGCAGGAGGCGGCGCCTGTTTGCAGATCCCCAGATGACTCCAGTCGCTTGCCATAGTATTTCTACACAGCCAGAAATTAGTCCGCTTAAGTAATGTCTTCACACGTTTCAACATTTCACTGCTGCTGAAACTAGCGTTACAAAAATCATATCCTCACAGCCACATCAATAGGCCACAGTATACTGGTTTTTCAATGACTTTAACGATTTAATATCAGGGTTTCTTTTCGTTAATTGCATACAACAGCAAGAAATCACGTTGAATTTTTTTATATTGCATAATTACTCGTTTTATACACATACATTTTAGTTCAGAACTTTCTTTTCTAGGTGAGCTGCTTATGAGTATTTCTCCGGCTTGAAGTGGCAAAGAAACTCATTACAGTACAATGAATTTGGACTGAGCTTCAAAAACATTCCACAAGTTACAAATTGAACACGACTGAGCGGCTGTTTTCAACTTTTCAAAGACGCGTCCATAAAGCTACATCTACATTGAAGAGTACCTTCACATTTTCCCGCACGTCGTCACTTGTCGCCATTTCGCCTGACAGACTGTCAAAAGCACAAAAACTGGGTTCAAACGAAATGAAAAAGCACTCAGTGTATCAGTGTGAAAGGCAGTGTTAAGGGTCAGGACTGCCCACTCTTCCGCTCCGTTTCTTTCAGAATAAAACGTCATTGTTCACATTTTAGTGCAGATCAACTGCTACATTTCCCCCCCAATGATTTTTTTTAGATCAGTGTAATTGCATGAGAAAAAAAGAAACAGATGAAACACTGAGCCTACATTGAAGATTCAGGTGTTTGTTCAGTCCCGTTTTCACAGGTATATAAAATCAAGCACATGGTCATGCAGTCTTCTTCTTCTTCTTCTTTCGGCTGCTCCTGTTAGGGGTCGCCACAGCGGATCATCTGCCTCCATCTCACCCTATCCCTTGCATCCTCTTCCCTCACACCAACCCTCTGCATGTCCTCCTTTACTACATCCATGAATGTTATCTGTGGTCTTCCTCTTCTCCTCCTGCCTGGCAGCTCCATCCTCAACATCCTTTGTCCAATAAATCCTCTATCCCTCCTCTGAACATGTCCAAACCATCTCAGCCTTCCTCTCTGACTTTGTCTCCAAGCTTCTCAACATGAACTGTCCCTCTAATGTACTCATTTCTAATTCTGTCCATCCTGGTCACTCCCAGGGAAAATCTCAGCATCTCCAATTCTGCCACCTCCAGCTCTCCCTCCTGTCTTTTTGTCAGTGCCACCGTCTCCAGACCATACATCATAGCAGGTCTCACTACTGTCTTGTAAACCTTCCCTTTCACTCTTGCTGCTATCC
>VUQH01080398.1:0-11583 GCA_015106775.1 Etroplus canarensis | reverse complement strand
CCATTTACTGTTAAAAAAAAAAAAAAAAAAAGTCTTGATCTGCCACTCATTTATTTATAGTTTGCTTCCAAGGAGCGAAATTTTTTTGTAATTTTTAAAGTGATCTTAAGCAATAGGTCTCCAGACTTTCTAAAGGTCTTTTCAAGTTTTTCTTTGGACACTGGCAGCTTTTTCACTCATTTTCAGTCAAGTGGCACTGGCATAGTGTGCAGCGTGTCCTTAAAAACTGAGGAAACTAGTAAGTGTTGGACAAAAGGAGAAGTGGCAGTCCATTAAAGAACTATCTACAGCAGAAGAACAGTATCTGAAAGTCATGTCCAAAAGAAACAGGAAACACGCTTGCAAAGACATGACACAGGCCCTGTGAGTTGCATCTGGCCCTTCAGTTGATCCATCTACTGTTCACTGAAGCCACATCAGAAATGCTCTCAGTGGAAGGGTGGCTGTCAAGAAGCCATTCTTAAGGAAGGGAAACAGAGTTGAGGTATGCCACATTACACAAGAACTGGACTTAAAATCAATGGCAACAGATCTTTTGGAGTGATGAAAACAAATTTGAAATTTGTGGTTCATATTGTCATCAGCATGTATGGAGGAAGTCACGAGAGAGGTACAACTATGAGACTCTACAGCCATCTGTAAAATACAGTGGAGGCTTTGTCATGGTTTGAGGCTGCATTTCAGCCAGTGGTGTGGGGGATCTTGTCAAAATTGACGGAATTATGAATGCAGAAAAATACTGTCAGATTTTGATTTGCCATAAAATGCCATCTGGAAAGTGTCTGATTGGCACCTCTGTTATTTTTTAGCATGGCAATGATCCCAAACACACTGCCAATACAGTAAAGGCCTACATGGTAAGAAAAACACACAATGGAACACTATCAGTCATGTATCAGTCTCCCCAGAGGACCTCACCATTGGAGAATGGAACAAAAGGCAGCCAACATCCAAAAAAAGAGCTTTGGAATGTCCTTCAAAAAGCCCAGGGAACTATTCCTGAAGGCTACTTCAAGAAATTACAAGAAAGCTTGACTAAGACAACTCAGGTTGTGTTGAGGAATAAAGTGATAGTGATTTTCAAGCTTGTTAGAATTGCATAAAGTCTGTTTAAGCCTTATGTACTGCATTTCCATTTTTTTGCAAACATTTCAATAAATTTTTGCACCTATTTCCTATTTTTCCAACAAAATATCAAGAAATGAGATGTTTGCACAGTATTTTGTACTTATTTCTTTATTTCTGCAGCAAACTAAACTTGTTTTCACTTACTTGCTGCAGTTTTGGCCTACTTTGTGTATGGGTGTTTGGCATTAATTTTACCCATGGGTGCTTCAGCCATCCATTGGGCATAAATACCAGCTGAAAGCCAGCCTAAGCGTATTCAGATGTAGAGGGGGGAGGGACAGAGATAGAGAAAAAAGAAAACAGGTACATGTTGGCCTTGTCTGTCTGTTGGGTTTCACCAGCTCTACCATTTTCATTATCTCCACTATGCATGAGCGCATACACACATCCATGCACGCAAACACACAGAAAATACCAGGTCTCTCCAGCACGCATACACACACGTTCACACAGTCTGATGAATAGCGCTGAGAGACAAGTGGACAAGCAGAGTATTCTTCCTTCTATTCAGAGCAGGCCGTTAGAGACCGGCTGTTGCCCACAGCAACAACACTTTGCTGCGGATACGTACTGAATGTAAACATTCTTCGTCCCTCGCTCTCTCATTGGTCAAGAACAAAACCTGATTATTGCAGAGACAGAGACAGACAGATAGAGAAAGAGAGCAGAGAGTTGTAACAAAGTTTTCCGCTGCTCCCTCTGAGAGTTTGCGCTCTCAAAGACTCAATCGAACATCAGTTGTTTGTTTGGCTAGCCACTGTGGCGCCTCACAAAATAAACCAGCCTCACACCACCACCCTGACACAAACCAGCTATTTCATGATGAACACACAAAGTGAGAATGACAGAGGGGGTACAGGCTCTTGACAGACTTGTTAAAACATCAAAATCACAACTGCTATTAAAGTCACTTTGTTGGAGGCTCTTTATTTGTGCTTGTCAGTCATGAATCAGGGACAAAAAAATAGCCAAAACAGGAACACACATTTTAATATTGAGGGAGGATTGCAGCTAAATCTTCCAAGATATATCATTTATAAATGTTGAAAAACTTTGTTTTAGATTTTTAAGTTTTTTAAGTTGTCAAAATATTTTAAAAAATAAAGTTAAAAATTTCAGCCCTTCGATGGAGCTGCATGTTCCAAATGCGCCTGTGTGGGTTTCCTCTGGGTGCTCTGGTTTCCTCCTACAATCCAAAAACATTCTTGTTAGGCTGAATGGTTGGCCGTAGCTTTGGAGTGTGTACAGTGGCTTGCAAAAGTTTTATCCCCTTGATGTTTTTCCTGTTTTTTGTGTTACAACAAGTAATTTAAATTGATTCATTATTATTATTATTATTATTATTATTATTATTATTATTATATAATGGAACTACACAAAATAGTGGTGAGGTGAAATAAAAGAACAAACATATTTAAAAAATCTCTGAAAAATAAAAAAAACAGAAAGTGGCGCAAACACATGCATTCACCCCCTTGACTATGAAGCCCCTAAAATAAGATCTGGCATTACCAGTTACCTTCAGAAGTCACATAATTAATTAGATAAGGTCCACATGTGTTCAATCTATGTGTCACATAAACTAAGTATAAATACACCTGTTCTGAAAGAACCCCAGAGTCTGCAACAATCCAAATCAAGAGGCACCACCAAGCAAGCAACACCATGAAGACCTAGGAGCTCTCCAAACAGGTCAGGGATAAAGTTGTAGTACAAATCAGGGTTGTTAAAAAAAAAAATCTGAAACACTGAAAATCCCACAGAGCACCACTAAATCCATCATCACAAAATGGAAAGAATGTGGCACCACAGCAAACCTGCACAGAGAGGGCCATCCATCAAAACTCACAGACCGGACATTAATCAGAGAGGCAACAAAGAGACCAAAAGTAACCCTGAAAGAGCTGGAAAGCTGCACAGCAGAGACTGCTGTATCTGTCCATAGGACCACTATCAGCTGTGCACTCCACACAGCTGGGCTTTACAGAATGTGGCCAGAAATAACATAAAAAATAAGAAAGAACATTTAGAGTTTGCCAAAAGGCATGTGGGAGATACTCTGGTCAAATGAGACTAAAACTGAAATTTTTGGCCATCAAGGAAAACGCTATGTTTAGCGCCAATCCAACGCCTCTCATCAACCCAAGAACGCCATCTCCACAGTGAAGCATGGTGGTAGCAGTAACATGCTGTGTGGATGTTTTTTCATCAGCAGGGACTGGAGAACTGGTCAGAATTAAAGGAATGATGGATGTTGCTAAATTCAGGGAAATCCTTGATGAAAACCTGTTTCAGTCTTCCAGGAATTTGGGACTAGGTCGGAGGTTCACCTTCTAGCAGGACAATGACCATAAGCATACTGCTAAAGCAACAAGATTGAAGATTTTGGGTATTATTATTACTTAAAAGTATTAATGGCAAGTAAAATACAACAAAATACTGAAAAATTTGAAAAAAAAACATATGTAGTGAATACAACCATAAAATGTCAGTTAAGTTCGGGAACTTGTAATAATTTTTATAACAATGAACAGTGTGAAGTAGGTGAGTCTGGATTAAACTACTCTAAACTTTGAGGCAAGCGATCGAAGCAGGTACCAATAGGATCAAAGAATATACAGGAGCGATATACACTATATACTGGGCCACGTACACATCACATCTACAGTAGAGGAGCTTTTATGACATCCCATTCTAAATCCATAGGCATTAATATGGAGTTGGTCTCCATTTTGCAGCTATAACATCTTCCAACCTTCAGGGAAAGCTTTCTACAAGATTTTGGAGTGTGTCTGTGGGAATTTTTGCCCATTCTTTCAGAAGAGCATTTGTGAGATCAGACACTGATGTTTGATGAGAGGGTCTGGCTCACAATCTCTATAATCTCTATTAAACTCTATTACTTCAAAGGTGTTTGATGGGGTTAAGGTCAAACACTTCCCACGAAGTTGAGAAGCATAGAATTGTCCAAAATGTCTTAAAGCATTAAGGTTTCCCTTGACTGAACTAAAGAACCTAGGCCAACTCCAGAAAAACAACCCCACAGTATTGTCCCTCCTCCACCAAACTTTAGTTGACACAGTGCAATCAATCAGGTAACATTCTCCTGGCTTTCACCAAACCCAGACTCGTCCATCAGACTGCCAGAGAGAAAAACATAATTCATCCCTCCACAGAACATCTGTCCACTGCTCCAGAGTCCAGTTGCAGTGTGTTCTATGCCACTCCATCTGACGCTTGGCATTGTGCTTGATGATCTAAGCCTGCTTTTCCAGAAGAGGTTTTCTGCAGTTATTAGATCAGCAGAACATTGGTGACTTTTATGCACTATGCACCTCAGCACTCAGTGACCCCGCTCTATAGCCTTACATGGCCTGCCACTTTGTGGCTGAGTTGCTGCGGTTCCTAAATGCTTCCATGTCACAATAATACCACTTACAGTTGATCGTGGAATATGTAGGAGGAAAGAAATTTCCCGAACTGGCTTGTTGCACTGCAATAGATTGATTTTATTCCCAAAGCTTAATCTTAACTTAATTGTTACATGTACACTGCTCTCTAACAATACCTTTCTCCAGCATGCTTTTATCCTCACCAGTTCATTATATAAGTCTTGAATCTAGAACCTTTTCTTCCGCTTTAACTTAATTTCCTTCCCTCACCTTGGTAAGCCTTGGTGTGCCCGGCGATCATGTACTTGAGCTCAAAACTGTAAGATCGCATCCTCTGCTGCGTTTCACTGCGAACCGCAGCCATGTAGCTGTCTTCCATCTTACTGGTACAGCAGCTGGGCCCAGGGTGGACGCACACTCGGAGAGACTCATCTGAAAGGCAGAGGAAACAAAATAAGTGAAAGCAGACCTGGAGTGTGATGCCATTTGCCATCAGCCACAGAGAAGCTATCTCAACACCTAACTTATTGTATTACTCAGCTGATACGAGTGCCCTATTGTTAATATAAATTCTTACATATCTGAAATATATCAAATAAAATAATAATAAATAAATGATAAATATTTAGTTGGATAAAGAATGGCTTAGGGCTAACAGCAGCAACTACAACTTACTGATTCTGACAGGCTGTTGAAAGGTTAGAGTCTATATTTTCTCCATGCTTTATCACCAGCATACTCATACAAATCTACTTGTTGATTAGTAAATCCATTCAGGGCTGTTTAATCAAGAAGCATGTTGTGCAGAAGACTTTGTGACCTCAAGAAATTCATTGTACAATGAGTCTGTTGGGAGCTGACACGATGATATGAACAGTGGGAGAAACTTCACCACTCGCACCAGTGTCTTTGTTTGTGTGTGTGTGATGTGGAGCAGGCTGACTTTGATAGACTACTGTAAACTAAGCTGTCAAACAGCTGACTGAGATCAAGGGGTAGAGAGAGATGAGAGGAATGGGCTGTATGCAGCACACACGCACACAACAGACCTGTGCCACACTTTGGGTCATTCATATTAGCTCTGGCTGATAATGGAATACATTACTGAGATAGTTACTATTTATTGGTACTGGTATGTTGAATTCAATGCTTGCATTTTGGACAACAAGTTAGTTGGAAGCTGTACATATTCAGTTTTCTTCTCTCACAACTTAATCTTTTGAACCCTGGAAATAACCACGCCGGAAATGACTGAGTCAGCATGATTCAGCAAAGTGTGCGGCCTGTGTTCTTTTCTCAAGCATCTTAGTGCAAGGTCTACTTGGTGATGAATTTTCAGAACTTTCAGCTGCATCACACACCCTTCATCTGTAGATGTAGTTTGAACAGGCATGGAGCTATATCCAATGTTGGAAGCTTTGGACATTTGATGTTAAGCACTTTTAAATTTAAACTGTTATTTCCAAATTGAATTCACTTCTTTTAGTGTACCCTTTAGGGAAAATTTGATATTTAAACCATTAAAGCAGAGACTGGTGGCAGCCTGGTGGGCGGTTCCTTCATTGCAGTCAATGCGTGGATGTCTAAGTGAAGAGGCAAAAACAGCCAGTAATCTACACGGAGACGATACTTAAATTGACATCTGCCTCATGCTGATTTTTTCAGGGTCACGTCAGATCACTGAAAGCCAGAGCAAGAGATGCTGTTGTGCAGCGATGTTCTGCAAAAATCCTGCTTTGATCATTACCTACAATTAGCAGACATCCCTGCAAGAGCTGGCTGTATTATTAACCAGTGGTTGGCAATCACAAACACAGGGCAAGTAACGTAGTAATATTACAGTAATCACTTTGAATACTTTAGACTACTCTATAGTCATCATCCTTATGTAATAAGTGTAGTAAGTAAGTCTTATGTAGTAAATAATTATCTACCATTATTTACTGATGTCAGAGATTAGTTTATGCATGTTGGGATGACTAATATCGAAATCTTAATGTACT
Source organism: Etroplus canarensis (assembly GCA_015106775.1). Lineage (NCBI taxonomy): Eukaryota > Metazoa > Chordata > Actinopteri > Cichliformes > Cichlidae > Etroplus > Etroplus canarensis. The sequence goes on along the minus strand of VUQH01080398.1, from coordinate 5,060 downwards.
ATAATAAACAAACGGAGAGCTTTCAGGTTAGGTTGATAAAAGGTCAAAACATATTGGAAATACATGTTGCTATCATCCTGATGATTCCCTGAAAAGGATCACAATTCTGTGTTTTCTGATAAGGGGAAGTTCTGGTGACCATTCAACAATTCCAAAGACAGTGGACACTTGCAGCAAAGGAATATAGTAAATTATGACTCTCATAGGCCACACAAAATGTCCAAAATGAATTTCTATTTCTAAAACAGGCTATTTAATGGCAAAACCTGTGGATGTGTGTGTTTTCAAAAGCTCCATGCAAGTCTTTCCAAGATTTATTTCACCTTAAATGCTTCAACACAGGAAAGAGATAATCCTCCCTGTTTAGGATCTGGCAATATATAGTGGTTATAAAACCAAGCACAAGACTAACGTTTGGTTACGTTTAAAGGTGTGCATTCATGCCTGTCGCAGAAACAAGTGGGATCCAGTATTATAAAGTTAAAGAACTCATTATGCAACCAATCTATCTCTACGAGTCACATTAATGTTTGTTTTTCACAGATGCACGTTGGCAAACGAAGCCGCCAGTTTCATTTGACTTTCAGCTTTACATTTATCTAAAACACTGTAAATGCAAATGTTATTTTTCCTTAAAGTCTTGACCTGCCAAGGAGCCTAATGCATAACTGTCAGATAAATACATTAAAAAAAACCAAGATATGTCTTTGAAATAAAGCAGAAGTGCATAATTTTAAACTGTTCCAGTAAAGTTTGTTACATATAAGAGTGACAGACTGACCTGATCCCGGTGTGTCTGGCACCAGCTCCACCGGGCCTATTTGGCGCATCATGTAGGCTGTCTTCACCTCATGACAGCTGTCTGCATCGGCTGATCTACAGCCAGTCCCCAGCAGAAAAACGAGATGCAGCAAAATTACCCAAAACAAGTCCACGTTTTGTGAGGCTGCGCGGAACATCGCAACATGTCAGTGGGAAATTAGAGTCTGGACGGTGACTATGAATTCCTGAAAGTCCCACCGTGCAGCGTGACTGAAAACTTCATGTGCGGCCGGTTAGTGTGTCTGCAGCCCCACTGTCAGGCTCAGTGCCCTCCTCTCGCTCTCGGACTCTCTCTCTCGCTTTACCTCTGTTGCTTAATTGGCATGTGCGTCCCAAAACTTTCAAAACTTTCATTTGAGTCTGTGGCGCACCCATGGCAAAATCACCACCGTAAGCTGAAACTGCCACAAAATGTCATAACAGCCCACGGTGAATGATGGTTATTTCCCCGCCGTACGCCCTGCGACAGGGGGTCACACTGTGCTGCGCTTGTTTTTATTTATTATTTATTATTTATTACAGCTCGCACAACGCACAGCAGGTGTGTGTGCGAATAAGATCCAATAAACTTGAATGATCGCTGAGTCAAGTCCACTGAGGTGACACGGTGGAGCACGGGCGCCACCTGCTGAGCACTGCTGAGCTGTTTTCACATTGTGCGGACCTAAACAAGAAATGCTGCGCTACCTGCTTAGTACCTGTAGTTATATCGGAGGAATAGTCCACCTTTGGGAAATGGGATTTTTAAATCTATTTGGTCACTGTTTTTTTCATTCAGCTCGATATTTTGTTTTTTGGGTTTCGAAACTCTGCTGATTAATTTCATAAGAAAAAACAAGGGTTGTCTCTGTATGCCACTGCTCTTAAGCTTTTTAGCTTACATTCGGACAAAAATGAACTAAGTACAGCCGTAATCTTAGGTTCCTGAGCATTTGTTGGACCGGTGGTGTTGCGTGTTTCTTTTCGGTTTTCTTGCGCCTCCTCAAGATAAGAGAGGAAATAGTAAGGAAAAAAAAACTGCCCCGTGTGAGGCTCGAACTCACGACCTTCAGATTATGAGACTGACGCGCTGCCTACTGCGCCAACGAGGCTCTACCCCACACAGCCTGATCTATTATATAAGAATTAATCATATTCCTCATGCCTACTCCAAATCCAATTAAGACAGCCAAGGATACAAATCGGTTTTCGCTTCACCTTGCGAGATTTGCGAGACCAGTCATTGTCGGTGTAACCACCAAGAAATTGTCGACAAAGAGTACACGGGCGGTCGTGGGTCTCCTAATTTTTAGGTCATGAGTACGATCCTAAGTGTTCGCAATAAAAATGGAAGGCAAAGTAATACACCAACGCTCTAACGTACTGCATGCATTGCATTCATTAGCAGTAAAGTTGTGTTGCCCTGAATCTCTGCTTAAAAACGTCACATGTTGTAACGGCTGTTCAGAATACTTCATTATTTCCTGGGGGGGGGGGGTTTGCTTGTTGCTGTTAACTACCAAACTAACAGCATTAACCAGTTGTGTATAGCCAAGGCCTCTAATATAGCCATCAGATTTATATTCATGTCCTGTAGTTATTTTAACTGCTTTAACATTTTGGGTAATGTGGTGTATTAATCAACTGAAACATTCAACAAAATATCTGCGCTGTTTTACAGTAAATCTGTTATAAAGAAACTTTAATCTTAAAAAATTTGGGGTCCTTTCTCATTTTCTAATTTTTACCCTCAGTGGCCATTAAACATAATACTAACCAATGACTGTAGATGATTTTGTGTGGCCTATGAGAGTCATATTTTACTACATTCCTTTGTTGACATGTGTTACTTAGACATCCACACAGTGAATGCCACTGGGCTCTGCTTCCATGGTTTCAATATCAAATTTCCCAAAAGCAGACATGTCCAAAGTCCTGCCTGGGGGCCAATTGTTGCCGTTGTCAGATTTTATAAGGCCTCTGATTTCTGTCTTGATGGCCCGCCAGCACTTTCAAACACAATTAATAAATTATACAAACTCAAAATGCAATTCTTCTTTTCATTTCATGGTTGCAGCAACATGTGAGCTATGTTATAAGCTCCCGGGCTATTTCTGCTACTTGACAGCTTTTTAAAAAGTTCCATGAGAGATGGGAATTTCAATATTTTTTCACTGAAAATTGAAACTATTGTGTTTGTCTAATTTGCCAAGAGAGCAGTGACATGCAAAAGAGTTCAATGTCAAGAGACACTATCAGACAAATCATGCCAATACATATAAAAAGCTAAAAAAAATAAAGCAACTCAAAGCTGGCTTGGCCTCACAACAGGAGTTGAGGGCCTTGATTTGAATGAAAATATTACCAAAGCTATGAAGTGGCCATGTTAATTCTAAAAATGGCAAACTTTTCACTGTAGCTGAGTTTACTTAAGATTGTGCAATGAAAATAGTGGAGAATATTTGCCCCAAGATATATATGTCTATAGCTTTTAAAACAAAAAAATGTCAGGCAGGAAATTTAGGAAGGATGACCTGAAGAGCAGGAACCACTGAGTGCTATTTTGTTTAATTTAAGAACGGACAGAGTGTATAAGAACACTTGTAATGCACAGGAACGTAACCTGATCTATACCTATTATTTTCGTCATTGTATATACAATCCTGGGCTCATCCTCAGCTTCATTTAAGCTTTATTTGTGATATAAAGAGGGAATATATGAGTGTAAGCTCACTGTTGTGTGAGAACAGCAAAACTGAACCTGTACAGTCTATTGTGTGCTACTTTTATAAGCCAGCTACATACTGTAAGTGATACGTTGCATGTTGTGTCCCGAATTGTCTCACACAAACAATCTCTTTGTTCCACTTTTGGTTCATTGAGATCTGCTCACCCTAGCATTTTCACATTAATAAATCTGGCACGTTTTGAAAAAAGTTTGGACACCCATGGTGTAAAGTGTCCACTAAAAGTAGTTGCACTTATGGTTTTTACCCCTAAAGAGCTAGTCCCATAAGGGAGATGGTGAGATGGATCATCTGCCTCCATCTCACCCTATCCCTTGCATCCCTCTCTGTCACACCAACCATTTCCATTTTCCTCCTTCATTACATCCATGAATCTCCTCTGTGGTCTTCTTCTCCTCCTGCCTGGCAGCTCCATCCTCAACATTCAATGTCCAGCATATTCACTGTCCCCCCTCTGCATGTATCCAACAACCTCAGCCTTGCCTCTTTGACTTTGTCTCCAAAATTCTCAACTTGAGCTGTCCCTCTGATGTACTCATTTCTAATCCTGTCCATCTGGGTTACTCCCAGCAAAAATCTCAGCATCTTCAATTCTGCCACCTCCAGCTCTGCCTCCTGTCATTTTGTCAGTGCCACTGTCTCCAAACCATACATCAGAAGATTCAAGATTCAAGATCCTTATTGTCATTTCAACCACATATAGCTGACGCAGAACATAGTGAAACAGGTCTCACTACCAACTTATAAGCCTTCCTTTTCACTCTTTCTCTCACAAAGCACCGCTGACACTCGTCTCCATCCACTCCACCCTGCCTGCACCTTATTTTTCACCTCTCTTGCGCTCTGTTCGTTGCTTTGTATGGGTGATCCCAAGTATTTAAACTCCTCCACCTTCACTACCTCTACTCCTTGCATCTTCCCCATTCCACCTGCCTCCCTCTCATTCACACCTTTTATGGTTCTTTGGAAATAAAAGTTTAAATTTAAAGGAGCTTAACATGTGGTCAACTTACATCAAATTTCCGAAGCTCCCAACACTGGATCTAGCTCCATGCCAGTCGCTACCTGTTGGAAGTGTTTCGTATACTCCCTGTCCCACTCACTCACTCACAGACACACACACACACACACACACACACACAATCTGCACTACCTCAATCGCTGCTACTGCACATCACCGCCTTTTCTCGGTGCTAGTGTCTTGTTGTGTTGTCTTTTCATTGTGTCTTTCATGTCTTCTGTTTTGCACTATTTTGATATTTCGCAATATGTTCATCTGGTTCATCTGGTTTAGATGAAAAGGGTTCTGTTCTTGCATTGTCTGCAACTACACCATGTTGCACACGTTGCACTTTATTATTTATCTATTTTATTTATTTTTTTCTTTCAAAGTTTTATTTTTAAATTTTAAACTGCTTAAAGAAAAAAAAACCTTCCTGTCATATGTCTGTATGTTTATATGTTGCACCAGGTCCTGGAAAAACGCTGTCTCATTTCACTATGTTCTGCTTT
>VUQH01080396.1:35206-47814 GCA_015106775.1 Etroplus canarensis | reverse complement strand
TTCAGTGTCTCAGTTACTCTCTCCAGTAGGGGGTTGTAATTTGCTGGGATTATGTTACTTATTTCAGGAGTAATTTTAACACCTAAATACCTGAAGCCTTCTGTAGCTGTTGCAATGGGGTGTTTATAACAGGTGACTTTTGTTGTAAATTGGCGCTATATAAATAAAATTGAATTGAACTGAATTGAAAAATGAAATAGAACAGGTAGCCACACACTGGTTTGGGAGTCTCCTTACTGTTCAGTTCTGAGAGTTTGCAAATTTGGAAACACTTCGTTGAGCAAACCATACACAAAAGCAAAGCGAATACAGACATAAAAAAAAAACCAGAATAAGCATTTTAAAGCTTTTCTAAACATATTTATAACTATTAGACAGCAAAGGAGTCTGAAATCCTCCATCTGCTGTATTCACACACACACACACACACACACACACACACACAGAATAGAAGAATATCGTACCACAGCACGGCTAGTTTCTTCTCAGAGACAGTTGCTGAATGGCTGGTGAAGTTCTTCAACCTCATGGCATACCTGCAGCAGAGAGATACTCATGACTCATCTGTACACATTTGTGAGAGCTTAATGGAAGCACACAACATTTTTATTATTTTAAAAAATTGAATTCATGTGTATTTAAGGTTTCCTTTCATTTGAAAACCGAAGGTGAAAACGTTCGACGTGCTGATCCTCATGACAACGGTTGTTAGCAGTTAATGATTCTTTCTTTCAGCTCACTGGTGATGACAGAAACCCTCCTGAAGTGCTCTTAGGCAAAAAGAGATTGTATTTATCTAACCTGTGGGAGAATACAACCCTCCTTTGGGTATTTAGAAGCCTTTTTTCTAACTGTTTGGAGTCCCTCTTCTCTGTTTAGCAGGATACTTTCTCAGTCAACATTAAATTCAGCAGTGGCGCATGAATCAAGGAAGAGGAGTTCCACTTCAACACATTATTGATCTCTGAAGGAAAACTCCTGTCCTTTCCTCCTCTCGGGGAGTTCAGAGGTCAGAGCCACTGCAGCAGGTAACAAGTCAGCATTTTGCCTGAGGACACTTCAGCAGAATGGATGAGCACAGACAAGCAGATCTTGAACCTGAGCACTTCAGTGAAAAGACTCCCACTACACCACCATGCTGTCGACACGCCAGCTTTCAGACTTAGTAGTCATTTGTTATTCTCAGTTTGCTCTCCTAAAGTTTCACTTAGCAGGTCCCCACACTGGCAGCTATCAAAAGATGAAAGCCTGCAGAGATCCTGTAATGCAACACATTACACTGATTACTATCTGTGCAGCTTGGCGAGGCTATATAGAAAAATAGTCCAGCTGTCTATGAGTAGAACACTGGATTCATGCCAATTCAGTTTTCTTTCATAAACCCAGATTTTGAATGTTAGCAGACAAAGAGCCGATACGCTACCATGAGTATTACTTTAGAGGTCCCATATTCCAGTCCTTTTTCACAAGTTAATTCAATTCTCACATGTCCTCAGAATGAATCTTTTAAGTTTCAGCTCAAAACTCCTCACAGAATATTCATTCAGCTACACCTTTTTACCCTGAGGTCACAGGTCCTTTCAGTATCTGTATCTTTAAATGCAAATAAGCTGCTGCTGGCCCAACCCCATTACCTAGTCATTAAGAGCAGTAGCAGCTTCTGCAGGTAAATAATATAAAATAATTAAAATAGAATAGAAAGCAGCTGCTTGTTAAGAATTCAAACTCCTGCATCACCAAACAGCTCATTCTGAGATTCTCAGCCTGATCTATGGATGAAAAAAACCAGGTGAGTTTTTTTTTTTCTCATATTTTGGTTTCTAGAGATACTGGGGATGGCTCACAAAGAACAAGAAGATGGTCGGGCAAATACTGCATATAATTTTATAGCAATTACATGCATATATTGACAGTTTTGAGACTGAGCACTTATTTGGGTTTTCAGGAATGACTCATAGAATTACAGTATACATATAATCCCTCCATAACTGGACAGAGTGTATGAAGAGTCGTGGATGCTAACCAGAACGTCAGTGATGTATTAGCTTATGTTCCCTGACAACTCACTTTATTGTTAATGTGTGAAGAACAGAAAGAACATGATATGTTTTCTTGTCTTTGGTTGGCTGTATCGTACAAACTTGTGAGAATTACAGTCCACTGAGACGTCAAGAAGGCTCACAAAGAGTCATAACCAGGACAACGACCCTAGTTCTTGACTAACCTAATTTATGACTTAAATACACTGAATGATGGCGTGTATGTATAGATGGCAGAGAGGAATGCGCAAATGCTAATATGATGATCATTACAATCTAGAGCTTTACACATAGGGGTAGCAATTCTTGTGAAAATGGAAAACTGCCCATAAAAATAGCAAGTGTGACCTCAACCTTGAGCACAGTTTGGGTAGAAGACCCATTAAGTGATCCTTGTGTGCAAGTCTGACAAAATTGTGACCAATACTGCAGGAGGAGAAGTGACTCTTCCAAACTGGGGATGGACGGATGGACAGGCTGCTCACCATGACAAATTCTTAATAAAAATAAGATGTCAATTCTACTCTTTTTGTAAATTATTTAACCTTGCACCTAATTTTGTAGTAAAGAAATCAGCAGCAACCATTTAAAGAGAAAGAAACAATATTCTTTTGATTTTATAATTTGTGTGGAATATATAAACACCATTATTATTTATTGAAATGTGAAGCTGAATAATCTATATATATTTTTTACTTCACAGATTTAGTGCTTGTTGATCCACTTAGAATTTATGTGTACGCCTTGCAGTAGTTTATTAGGAACAGTAGTAGTAGTCCACAGACAATGAGGAAAAACAATCACTTCTGCTTTAAATGCATTTCATGCATTTTTCTCTTATTTTCTATAGGCAAATAGGAATGCAGGTGCTTTGTATACAGCCTGTCTTGATGTAAAATCTATCAGCACCTACCACTTGGGTGGTTTTACATATTAACCCCATGATATCTAAGTTCTGAGATCTAAGTCATTAACAGTAATGACCTAACATTGTGCCAGAACCTTTTGTCTTAGAAAAATTGTTCTCCAGAGTTTTGGCAAACAGAGGGCAAAGAAAGCAATCATTCTAACTAACATGCATCAAAACCTATTTACATTCTTCTTGCTTTTCCTCCATAGCACAGCAGTTTATACATTTGCCTCAAATGCAAAAGGTTGCAGCTGGGAGGAGATACACACTCAGCCTTGGGGGCCGCAAGCCAGTGTACTCCTAGTGCCAGTCCTAAGTCTGGCTAAAGGGGAAGGTCGCATCAGGAAGGGCATCTAGTGTAAAAATCTGTGCCAAATCACATATGCAAATTCATCTGCTGTGGGGAACCAGTGGGGGGAAAGGAAAACTCAGAAAATATTACTTACTACCTGCATTTCTCAGAACATAGGGTACATTTAGTACCAAATGGCTCTGAATAAACCGTTTCAGTAAATAATATCACTGATTATCTATAGCCCCAATTCTAAAAATGTTGTGATGCTGTATAAAATGTAAATAAAAACACTATGCAATGATTTGCAAATGTCATAAACCAATATTTAATTCCCTAAAGAACATAGAAAACATATTAAATGTTGAAAGTGAGTCATTTTACTGTTTCATGAAAAATACTAGCTTATCTTGAATTTGATGGCAGCAAGACATCTCAAATAAGTTGGGACAGGTCCATGTTTACCACTGTGTAACATCTCTGCTTCTTTTAACAACAGTCCCGAAACATCTGGGAACTGAAGAGACCAGCTGCTGGACTTTTGGAAGAGGAATGTTGTTCCATTCTTTTCTGATATAGGATTCCAGTTGCCCAACAGTCCTGGGTCTTCTTTTTAGTGAAGAACCAGATGTTTTGAGTTGGTGAAAGGTCTGGACTGTGGCAGGCCAGGCCAGCACCCAGACTCTTCTACTATGAAGCCATGATGTTCTAATAGCTGCAGTATGTGGTTTAGCATTGTCTTACTAAAAAAGACATTGTTTGGAGGGGAGCATATGTTGGCCTAAAACCTGTATATACCTTTCAGCACTGACGATGCCTATACAGATGTGCAAGCTGGCAGTACCATAAACACTAATGCACCCTTGTGCCATCAGAGATGTAGGCGTTTACACTGAGCACTGCTAACAAGCTGCATGGTCCCTGTCCTCTTAAGTTTAGAGGATGTGATGTACATGATTTCCAAAAAGAATTTCAAATTTCGATTCGTCTGACCACAGAACAGTTTTCTACTTTGCCTCAGTCCTTTTATAAATGAGCTTTCACCCAGAGAAGACGGCAGTGTTTCTGGATCATATTCACACATGGATTCCTCTTTGCAGATAGAGCTTTAACCTGCACTTGTGGATGGCACAGCTAACTGTGTTCACAAACAACAATTTCTGGAAGTGTTTCTGGGCCCATGCAGTGAGTTCCATGACAGGGTCATGTCTGTTTGCAATGCATTGATGCCTGAGGACCCAAAGATCACGTGGTTTAGTGGTTTACACATTTGCCTTGCAAGCAAAAGGTCCCTGGTTCAATCCCAGGTAGAGACACAAGCCCCCCCCCCCAATCCCATGGTGGGCTGTGTCAAGAAGGGCATCTGGTGTAAAACCTCTGCTGAATTACCAGTGTGGATTAATCTGCTGTGGTGACTCCTTGGGGAGAATATAAGGGAGTAGCTGAAGGTGCATTAGATAAAGAAATATTTAGTCTTTTCATTTTTACATTTGAAAAACATTATTCTGAAACTGTTCCACAATTTGTAGACAGTTTCTGGTATATTTCTTAACCTCTGCCCATCTTTAATTTTGACAGACTCTGCCTCGCTGAAGTGCTCTTTTTACACCCAATCACATTACTGGTAACTATTAACTTAATTAGTTATAACATGTTCCTCCAGCGGTTTCTTTTTAGTACCACTTACTTTTCCCACCTTTTGTTGCCCTATTCCCAACTTTTTTGAGATGTGTTGCTGCTATTAAATTCAAGATGAACTAGTGTTTTTCGTGAAATGCTAAAATGTCTCACATTCAACATTTCTCCAAACCTGTAACAAATCTAGAGTGTTTACTGATCCTTTTCTGTCCACCCCTACCTGATTAGCTCCACAGTCTCAGAGTACATCGTATATGGGGATTTGGCCTCTAGTGGATCTCGCTCCATAGCATTTCCACACTCTATGAATGAGAGAGCGCCATCTGCGTAGTTCACCGCTTTACCAAATTTGTCCATCTGCGAGCAGAGGGTAAGAAAGGTAAGAGAAAGACAAAAATGAAATGAAAAGAGATATAACAGAGGAAACAGAGACAGGAGACATGAATAAGAGGTGGAATAAGCAACGTCTTGACAGCATTGTGGCAGAAGCACAGCATTCTCTTTGAATAATCTCCCACTAAGATGCAAATCCCCAGATAAATCTGAGGAAACAACTCGTAAACATAAGATAAATACCAAGTTAAATAAATCTCATTTCATTGTTCGGGGGGGGATCCGATAATTCTTTTGATATTGTATAATCTTGCAGACATCATCAGTCCTTGAATGAAATGTTCCCTTAGAGACAAATGGTGCAATAAATAACACAAATTATACAGCACGGTCCTTGATACGAAATAGATTTTCATTCTACAGAGACTTACAGTGCACACGTAATTACAGTCTAGACTGTAGATGTTAACACTGTATGTTTTCAAATAATTTTCGCAGTCTGTGTGTATCTGTCTTCTCTCTGCCTCCTGTGCTTTAGCACAGAGGGGTGAATGTGTGCATCTACCTGGTTCTCTCAGTGATTGATTTTCAGTGAAGTGTTGAGCCACACAACAACTTACCAAAGCATCGGCCTTGTGCTTCAGTCTCTTGGCCTCCTGCATGTAGTAGTCGGCACTGTGGACCCTGGAAACAATAGTGATAAAAAAAGCAAACATAAAAAGCAGATCTGTACTGACATGTTGTTTAACAAAAGCTAAAAAAAACATCCTGCTTCATAGAGCGAGATTTACATAATCACTGACTACAAGTAGCTTGCAGTGAGCTATACACAGTCACCTACTTAGGTATACATACCCCAGGCTTAGTGTAACCTTAATATAACAACAAAACATGTTGTTTCATGAATAATGCAGACGCCTTTTGGGACAAATATATAAGATGATGTATCATCTTTTCACTGTAAAACATACCTGGACAAATGGTGAGGTAGGTATAGCTTTTCCCACCAACATATACTAACAGCCAGTTACTGACCTTTTACTTGAAGTTATAGCAAAATAAAATTATTTTTGTTACAACAGACACAGACAGATATGTTGGAAGCTCCCAAATCCAAGATCCAATTAATATTCATTCCAACTGGGAATGGGAGGGCTTAACTATGCAGCTCAAGTGCCTTTTTTTGTACCTGTGATGACCTCTAGAATGTAGTGCTCTAAACATTTACTGTAATCATATGAAAATAATTGGATTTTTTTTAAAAATAAAGAAACAGTGTTAATTACATTTATACAGAGGAATGAACACAAACTCTATTTATAGAGGAAACACCTCCTACCTCCTGAACCTAGCATCTCCTCTTCTTCTTTCGGCTGCTCCCTTTAGGGGTCACCACAGCAGATAATCTGCCTCCATCTCACCCTATCCTTTGCATCCTTTTTGGTCTCCCCAACCTTGTTCACGCCCTCCTTCACTACATACACGGACTTTCTCTGAGCTCTTCCTCTTTTTCTGCTGCCTGGCAGCTCCATCTTTCAACATCCTTTGTCCAATATATCCACTAACCTCCTCTGCATATGTCCAAACCATCTCAAACTTGCCTCTCTGACTTTATCTCCAAGCTGCTCAACCTGAACTGTCCCTCTGATGTACTCATTTCAAATCCTGTCCATCCTGGTCACTCCCAGTAAAAAAATCTCAGCATATTCAATTCTGCCACCTCCAGCTCTGCCTCCTGTCTTTTTATCAGTGCCACCATCTCCAAACTATACATCATAGCAGGTCTCACTACTGTCTTGTAAACTCTTGCTGCTATTCTTCTGTCACAAAGCACCCCTGACATTTGTCTCCACCCACTCCACTTTGCCTGCACTCTCTTTTTCACCTCTCTTGTGCTCTGTCACATCTTTGATGGTTGACCCCAGGTATTTAAACTCATCCACCTTCCTTCAGTTAACATCTACAGTCATGTGAAAAATGACATTTTTGCAGGATTCCAGGCAGTTCTGTCAAAAACTAACTTTAGTGCTTCCACAGGAAATAAGAGGGCAAGTAGCAGCCAGTTGCTGCTAATCAAATGTACTTGATCATCAGTCCGTGTGACCACCTCTATAAATGCAGAATTTTGGTAGGTTTCTGGTCTGGCGCATTCAGGTGTGTTTTAACACAAACTCTCTTTTTCACCTGCCTGTATGTCTGCACAGACTCATACATGTAACACAGACTTCGAAGGAATGCAAAGCTATTATAAACCTATTGCCAATACAATTGATTCTGATTGGACACTAAATTGACAGTATATACACTAAATATGACAGTAAACAATGCTTCAAATATGGATCCAAAGAATGATCATAAAATTCTAAAATTTCTTCAACCCAGCAGCACAAAAGAGCTTTGCAATCACCACAGATTCAAGGTTGTAATGTCACCAGTTCAGTCTCCAACTACATGTGAAATAAGGTCTCAATGGCCCTTTCTGTACCTGAGTTATGCCGTTGATTAATGGTCAGAAAAGTGTTTCGCAAATTGTGGCTGAAAACATGTTTCATGACCTTAACCTCTGAGCACCAAATGCTAATCAGTCCAGGTGAAAGTTTGTGCCAAATTGGAAGAAATTCCTCAAGGTGTTTCTGAGAAATTGGGTCCGCGACAGACAAGAGACCACGACTGTCATCACTGGCGTGCAGGCATGTTCAAAAATTTTGCAGCACGATATTCTAAGTAGACCAGCTAAGACTCGCACCACAATTCACATTATCTGGTATTAACTTAGGTAGGTCTGTATATTTTTGGACATACCGCATTAACTGGTGAAGAATTACCACTTTTTTTTTTTTTTTCTTTACACAGGCCTCCATTTGAGGCGTGCAAATGTAACTGGATGAATTACCACAATGATAATCGAAATTTTCACTTTCAGTACTCTGCTGAGAATCCTTTGTAGACAATGGCTACCAGATGTCTGGAAGCCATGCATATCATTAAAGAAGGGGTTTGCTCCTTTGTGATGTTTTGCCAGGGCTTTGCTGTACTGCAGCTATTTTTCAGTTGTTTCTTCCTTTAGTTTTGTCTTCATTTTCAAAAACTCCAGGGCCGCTTTATTGCTATTTTGTGGATAACTGAGTTTGTGAATCATCTCTTTCTCGCTTACAATTAGTCCAAAATGTCCCAGGCAGAATACTGACTGGGACAAAAAGAGAGATCACATTACTCAATGTGCTCAGTGTTAGAAATCTCGCACTGGCTCCCTGTGCATTACAGAATCCAGTATAAAGTGAATTTTTTTGTGCTTAAAGTCTTAAATGGTCTCACACCTGTATATGTGGCAGTGTGCATACAGTACAATCCCTCAAGATCGTGAATGCCTGCTTCTAAATTGCTTCTGACATCCCACGCTTGAAGTTTACACTTAAAGGGGATCGTGCCTTTGCTGTCACAGCACAGAGGCTCTGAAGTGACCTCAGACATGCTTCTTCTGTGACTGTTTTTAAATCTAAACTCCGTCAAGCATTCAGCAGTTGTTAATCTCTGGAGCTGTGGACAGAGGACAGTCTGTTGTTTTATTTCATGCAAGGAGCGTAAACGTGTGTTGAGCGAGTTCAGCAATCTTTATGTTCTTTTTGTTATTTTACTTCTCTCTTTTATGCAAAGTTTTTGAATTTCCCACGTAAATAAAATTCACTCATTTACTTACTAATTGCCCACCTGTACTATAGAGTGCCATCTAGTCAAATTTGCTGCATTTGCCTGAATCTGAGCGGAAAGTAAAGTGTCATCTGTCTGCTTCTGTAATCTGTCACATCATCAATAAACACTCATGACTCAGTGTCATTAGAAACCATGCATGCTCATGCATCATATCGCCTCCAAAGTCTACTCTGTCTTTTCTATTGCTGAGGCTTATGAATGGTTTGCACCTTGTAACGAACCTCCTGTATTTGCTTTTGCTTTTGCTTTTTAAAGGCTTGGATAATGATACGCCTACCTCCTAGAGAGTGTTCTTCATTTGGCTGGCTATATGTAAGGGGTTTTTCTTTACTATGGAAAGGATCCTGTGATCACACAATAACAACGTCCAGGCATTTTTACGTTGCCAAGCTCACAAGTGTGTTCTTTTTTCCCTCAGAATGTAACAAACTGCTGATTTTGCCACTTCTAATCTTCTTGCTATCTCTGTGATGGATTTGCTTTGTTTTTACAGCCTATAGATGTTGTTGCTCCTTTAGTGCATGTTGTGGGTTCACAGAAACACCTTTCAAATTCGAATGCCACTCTTGGATCATTCCCAGAGCTTTCACCTGACAATTTTTGTCTAACTTCGCCAGTGAAAACTGAAAGGCTGCACTTTAAGCCCATAGTCATCACACAGTGTAATGTGAATATGTCTTGGTACACAGCTAAAATAACATAAATTATACTAAAATCTATGCACTGTATGCATCATTAAATGTATGTTAGCGCATGTAGTGGTGTGTAGTTTTACATACGTGTCACTAAACGACAGTTTTGGCCTGCGAGGTTCTGCAGGGTCCATCAGGGGCTCCGACCACAACTCAGAGTCTGAATGGCCGTTGGTATGGTAACCATCTCCACAGGGCTTCTCACTGAGGGAATCCATTTCCTGTAGTAGAGAGGGTAATGAGGTCTGTGCTTCTAATAGTACTAATTAAGTTGATAATGTGTGGCTTTCATTGACCGGCTACTTAAACTTTACTATTGGCTTCTCATTCACGGTGATAATTTCACTTTGCCCTTTCATTGTTTGGAGTAGGGGTTAAGAAATGAAGTGGTGAAAGTACCATATCAGCTTCCTCAATCAAACATCATTTACCCTTTTGCACAGTGTACTTCAGATGTATGGACAAAATGTATTGGGCAACTCACACATCACATCTTCAGGAGCTTTAATGACATCCATTCTAAATCCATAAGTATTAGTATGGAGTTGGTCCCCATTTTGCAGCTTTAACAGCTTCCACTCTGGGAAGGTTTTCAACAAGTGTGTCTGTGGGAATTTTTGCCCATTCATCCAGAAGGGCATTTATGAGATCAGACACTGATGTTGACAAGAGGGTCCGGCTCACAGTCTCCATTCTAGTTCATCCCAAAGGTGTTGGATGGGGTTGAGGTCAGGACTCTGTTTGGGACAGTAAAGTCCTTCCACTTTAAATTCATCCAGCCATGCCTTTATGGTCCTTGCTTTGTGCACTGGGGCACAGTCATGCTAGAACAGAAGAGGGACTTCCCCAAACTGTTCCCACAAAGTTAGAATAGAATTGTCCAAAATGTCTTGGTAAGCTGAAGCATTAAGATTTCTCTTGACTGGAACTAAGGGGCCCAGGCCAACCTCAGAAAGACAACCCTATAGCATTGTCCCTCCTCCACCAAACTTTCCAGTTGGCACAAACGACTTCCAGAAAGAGAAGCATGATTCATCACTCCACAGAACATGTTTCCACTGCTCCAGAGTCCAGTGGCAGCGTGCTTTACACCACTCCATCCCACGCTTGAAATTGTGCTTGGTGAAGTAAGCCTTGTTTGCAGCTGCTCGACCATGGAAACCATGCCATGAAGCTCCCAGCACACAGTTTTCATGCTGATGTTAATGCCAAAGGCTTCTGATGATCCTACTCTGTAGCTTAACATGCAGTCTGCACTATGCATGCACTATGGGGCAGCTGTGGTGGAGCGGGTCGTCTTCCAACAGAAAGACTGGCGGTTCAAACCCTGGCTTCTCCAGTCTACATTCCGAAGTGTCCTTGGGCAAGACACTGAACCCCAAATTTCTCCCGATGCATCCGCTGGAGTGCAAATGTGTGTATGATTGTTAAATATGATTAAAGGCATAGAATAAAGCACTGTATGATTGTGTGTGTAAATGGGTGAATGAGACTTGTAGTAAAAAGTGCTTTGAGTGCTCATTTAGAGTAGAAAAGCGCTATATAAGCACCAGTCCATTTACCATTCACTCAGCAATTGGCAACCAGGCTCTATAACTTTATGTGGTCTGCCATTTTGAGGCTACCTTGCTCTTATACACCTGTGGCAATGGGCCAGAATGAAACACCTGAATTTAGTTATGAAGAGGTGTGGCCTAATACTTTCATTCGCATAGTGTATAATTAGCAATAAACTTGCATTAAACACTTACGCTGCCATTTCTCACATGTGTTAAGGCCTTTCCTTCACCTCTCCTGTGTCTGTGTGAGGAAGAGGAGGTGGAAGTAGAGGAGGCAGAGCAGGGCAGCAGTGCGGCAGTGCTGCCCTCCTGGCTAAGAGAGGAACCACCATCGCAGGCTCGTTTACGAGGGGGCTCATCGGACAGGGGGGACAGGAGGGGCGGGAGGAGCTTCTCATCACGCCGTCGAGACTGCTTCCTGTTTAGAGAGCTCCTGAACACACACACACACACACACACACACACACACACACACACACACACACACATAGAGGCACAAAAATGACAAGACAGTGAGATTATTAGTTTACTTTTTTCAGTGGCATTGAGTTTTGTTTAGGATCTGTGCTGTAATATTGGGGTTTTGAAAAAAAAAACCTCATCATATGGTGCACTCCTGGTATAACAGAGCTCTTCCTGACACTGTTTACGTTTGCTCCAAAGATACAGACCAATGCAATGGTCCTGAAGTCCTGAAGTGGGCCTGTTTGCAACTTTTTAATAGAGAATGAACCACCAAGCTGCCCACTGTGATACTGAAACCAATCCTATGCTCCTACAAACTCCCTTTCCTTCACCTAGCACCATTTAAGCTGCACCTGGATGTCTTCAAGGACTCACCTTGTGTGTAGATTTATTTCCTTTATGATTGATGGTTGCATAAAGAACCTTTTATACACAAGATGCGGTCTAGAGACTAATTCGTGGATTTAGCTTACATTTTAAAAAAATCAACATTAAAATCAGTGCAATCTAACAAAGCACATACGCAGCATACAAAATCCTGCTTCTATAAGCTGTGCTAACAAGATCTAACTCTGCTGTTGAGGCTTCATTTGCAGTTGCTGAATGATATTTTCCTTCTAAAATTGTTGGAATTCTGCCTTCCCTGGTAGCACGTCGATGATTATTCCCTCAGCTGCCTTATTGTAGCTCCTGTGACTCATATTGTTTGCAGCACAACAGATAATATTTTTATGTTTTTCCTCTGCCTGGAAACTCTGGGGGTTTGATGCAGCGAGAAAGTTGCTGAGCTCGCAGAACAAGGCCCCAGGCACCGACATTAGTGATAATAGACAAAATCAGGGAGACAAAGACTAATTAGTTGCTGTGCAGTGTGTGCATATGAATATGTGGGCATGTGTGCTCTCTTTTGTGTCTGTGTACAGCATAATTGATGTGTCTGAGGGTGTATATATATATATATATAGTTTG
>VUQH01080396.1:19161-35174 GCA_015106775.1 Etroplus canarensis | reverse complement strand
GGAGAGGTGTGTGTCTATTTTTAAGTGTATATTGGTGCGTGTGTGCACTCATAGTTCTTTTAAAGGCATAATGAGTTAAGAAATTGAGAGCCTCTTAGCTTAAAGTGACCACAGTACATCTGCCTCTATAACACATTTGTAGTGAGAAGATTTTTTTTTTGTCTGCTGCAGTATTCATATTAGTCCTTTAAATCACTTGCCTTGTGTTCTCCTTTGTCAAAACATTACAAACTTTTATTTTTTCTGTAATTATTTTTGGAGCACTTTTTCCAATTGGCCTGCCAGTTTGTTGGGTCCACATGTACCAGAGCACGTTTCCTCCAAGCAGACTCCATGTGGACTAGGAAAAAATACAATAACAACTTCTCAGTCAGTCTGCAGCTGCCTGGGTCCATGCAAGTAGGTATGATAAAGCAGTTATTCAGCACTGTAACAAACTTTATTATTTAACTTAAGCTCCTTTCTGGCTTCTTTTCGGCCATCTGACTGCATCTCTTCATGTTGGCTTTATGCATGTATGGACACCCTGGTTACTCTCCCTAAAAGCAACTACTAGGTTGGACCTAGTAACATTTATGCCTGCCTTTTAGTATGGTCCTGAGGTCCATGTTTTCACATCGAGGGACAACCTTCAAGCTGCAGTTCCTCTAATGTCCTCTTGAGGCTCTCTCCAAAATGGAATCAATCCCTACAGACTCCCACGTTAAACTGGGCAACTTTACAGCACTAAAAGCATATTTACAGCTAAGGTACAAAATACAGTTTTGGCCTCAATGGATAGTTTTCCTCTTCATAAGAACTCTGAGTGGGATGATTTAAAAAAAAAAATTCATCCATTTGGGTAATGATATCCCAGAAAAACAGGGATATAATGGAATCATCAGTGCTGCTGCTGCTCAAATCCTTCATGTCATTGTGATAGCGCAAAAACTATTTGACTCAGAGTTTTGAATTTTGGCTCAGTGATAGACCTCCATGAGATGCAGATCTGATTAGATTTTCAGATATTTTGAAAATATGGATTGGTCACTAGGTGGTGTTATCTGTAAAAATCTATACATTTTTAGTCATATCTCTGCTACTATTCATCCAATCTGCATGAAATGAAAACCAAACTGATTGTAGGACCATACACATTCATGCTGACACCATGCCTCTGCTGTTGCCACAGCTGAAATCTGTAAAACATTTTCAAGGATCTAATGGAATCAACTTCGCTGCTACATCTGTTCTTAATTATGCACTCTGCATTTTAAAGAAAGAAGAAAAAAAATGACCAGGGCATCTAGCCTCACATCACGTCAAGTGGGGTCTGGTCAGTTCAGCATTCATAAAGAAATTGGGGTTTTACTGGGACATACCCTTAGTGGTTGCACTGTGACCGCAGGGAGCTAGTTGAGTTAGGGGCATTGATTAACAGATGTCCTGGCACAGGCAGCTGGAGGGATTGCAGTCTGTTTAGCCTCATCCTTTTTGAGTCATTAAACTAGACCTCTTCGTCATGCGTGCACTGTTGATGCCTTTTGGGGGATTTTGTAATGGGTTATCTGACTAATGTTATGGCTTGCCATGAGGTGCAGACCATCCAGTTTGTGCTTCAGTTTTGGTGAGTGAAATTCTAGCATTTTCTCAAGTCCGTTACACAACACTAATTACAAGATATGTGTGCCAGTCCATTGCATCCTTACAGTTTATGCTCATCAATGTAATGAGAGTTTTATGTATAGATGGCAGAAGGGCACACACGAACGCTTGTTTTATGAACTTTACAATCCAGCCCAATATTCTTAGAATAGCAATTCTTGTGAAAATGGAAAAGTGTCCGAAAAATGACAAATAAGATCCATTAGGTGATCAGTGTGTGCAAGTTTCAGTAAAATCTGACCTGCACTGTAAGAGGAGTAGCAATTTTTGTGGACTGTGGACAGATGGACAGAAAGATGGACAGATGATAGATGTCTGAACATACTGTAGGAATAGCTCAGCTACATCAGGGGTTGGCAACCTTTACTATCAAAAGAGCCACTGAGAAATTTTTGACCTAAAAAAATCTGTGTTGAGTCACATAATATATTTGAGCGTTTTAATAAAGGTGACACAGCCTAATAAGTATAAACTAGTCTATCAACGTCACTACTGATTACACTGCAGTGGGCTATTTATTAATTCTGCTACTTTAACTTTGCATTTTTTATCACAATAATACAATATTACAGATTAAAAGTAGTCCACTTCGATGAAAAGTGAAGCCACCTACTTGCTGTTTTCTTATTTGAATTTGGAATCAATAGCTGGGGGAACTAAAGACTAGCCATTCATGTGTATAGATCCATGAGGTTCATTAAAATAAGGAACTAGGCAACAGATGTAGGCTATCACACGTAATTTAGCTGACAAACTTTCATCTTCATTCAGTGTGTATGATGCACATTTTCACAAGTGGAGAATTAAAAAAAACCACTTATAGCAAGGCTAAATAAACAGTAAAATGTTAAAACAATAACCAATGTTATTTTAACATTCATACTCATCTAGTTTTTTGTCAAAGTCACAGGGAACCACTGAAGATGGGCAAAAGAGCCATGGGGCTCTGGAGCTGCAGGTTCGAGACCCCTGGGCTAAAAGCTGCACTAAAAAGTGACCCAGTTAAAATGGCTGAGCGCCAAAAGGTTATTCTGACCCAGTGTTTGTGTTATTGTTGTACTATCTCCTACATTGTAAAACGATTGTGTTACTTGGGCCAAAACTGGGTCGATCTGGATCAGTCAAGTGTGCAAAAACAATTTAAAAAAACACAAGGAATGACTAAAAGTGGTTTCATTGTATTTATAGTACTAATTTAAAATTTCAAGCCACCACTCAGCATAAGAAAAGTAAAATATATCTTTTGTGGGGTGAGACTTCAGTCATATGAAGTCATTATCTGCTGACCCCGCTGATTAAAGCAGGTAGTATGATAACTGGCAAGAGTCACAGGAAACTGCTAACTGGGTCTGAGCTGGATGATCACAACAGCCAATTTGGAGCTTCCGCGAAAAGCCTCCGGGATGATAAACAGTCTGTGACGACTATACGAGTGTCACAGGTTCAACTCCAGGTCACTCCCTCTTTTCTCTTGCTCCTCTTGCTGCTCTTTGATAAAGCTGAGGTGCTATAAAAATATTTCCTCTGTAGCTGTCACATTGAAGCTTATTTATAGCGACAGCCTGCTTAGGCTGATTTTTAATAATTCACACGGAAAGCCGAGATTCATGGTTTGTCATTTCCGTGTCACCGTGTGAATTGAACTCGCCTGTCTAGCGGCTTCATCGCTATATTCAAATTTTTAAGCCTTCCTAAAAATACTCGGTCTCCAGTAAACTTGTCTGATTACCTCTAGTAGTGTCTATGCCAGTCACAGGAGGATGAGGAGTTTGGTAGGCATACAGGGGGAAGATCGGATCATATGAGCCTTTTAATGGTTTCTGGAATTTTTTTTGTCATCTTTTGGAAGGGAATGTACTTGAGATTTTCATTCACAATGAGCATAAATACTTCTCCTCCCTGTTCCTAATACGACGTAGACATAATTTAGCTAATGAAGCCAGGCTTGACAGTATCTTGTCCAGTTTTTTCACTGCAGGAAACTGCTCTGTAAAGATTTAGAAAGGCTGGCCATGTCATGTATTGTAGTGAATTTTTGAACAAAAGGGGGCATCTAGAGTAGAGGTACGGGTTTTGGTGAATGTCCACCTGTTTTTATTATCTTTTCCTGTTTAGAACACCCAGATTGAAAAAAACAAAACTGTAAGGCCAAAATGAATGTATTAAAGATCTTCTAGTTTAATATAGGCAGATTAATGGTGGATTTTAACCCTCTGAGGTCTAAGTCATCATAAGTGAGAACCCTACAATAACCCAATATTTTGAAGAAGGCCAGCCCTGGAAAAATGTGAATAGTTTTTGATGTATGTTAGGATATTTTCTTTGTTCTCCGAAAGACTTGGAAGAACAATTTAATAAAAACAAACATTACATATTCTGATTGCCGAGGGTAAGGAAATTATGTCGTATTTTCTGTGATATATACAGTCACATGAAAAAGAAAGTATTCACAGGACTCTATGCAGTCATGTGGAAAAACTAAGTACACTCTATGATTTAACAGCTTGTAGAACAAATTTTAGCAGCAAGAACTTGAAATAATTGTTTTCTTTATGCTTTTTCAGCCTCTCACATTGCTATGGAGGAATTTTGGCCTACTTCTTTACAATGCTGCTTCAGTTCTTTGGGGTTTGTATGCACTCTTGAGGTCCTGTCACAGCATTTCGATTGGGTTGGCGTTCGGAATTTGACTAGGCCATTGCAACACCTTGATTCTTTTCTTTTTCAGCCATTCTGTCGTATATTTGCTGGTGTGCTTCATATGCTGTGTTTAGTTTTCATCAATATGGGGCTGTGCATTATGGCCAAAGGTTTGTCCAAAGGTCATTGTTCCAGAAGCTTTGTGGTTTGTTCAGATACAACTTTGGAAACTTAAGCTATGCTGCCATTTTCTTTTTATAGAGAAGAGGCTTTCTCCTGGCAAGCCTTCCAAACAAACCATACTTTTTAGTCTTTTTCTATTTGTACTATCATGAGTTTCAACATTTAGTCTGAGTTGTAGCTCTTGGGTTTTTTGCAATTTCTCTGAGCATTACACAATCTGACCTTGGGGTAAATTTCCTAGGAAAATTGTGGCATTGTGTCAGCGCACACCTGAATGCTCCAGAGTGGCAAACTGCCAAAACTTATAGAGGTGGTCACACTGGCTGATGATCAATTAATCAAGTGCATTTGATTAGCAGCACCTGCCTGCTACTTACTCTCTTAATTTCTATGAATGCAGTAAGGGTGTACTTTTACTGCATAGAGTCCTGTGAAAATGTTCTTTTTCACATGACCATCCAGATATACTGCTTCAATGGTGGATGCTCCTATTAAACACAGCCAAAGTTTTCAATAAAAAGGTCAGAGCGTGTACAAGTAATCCCCATGAGCCAAAAGCTTATGCTTTAGGATGTTCTGAACAGTCTGTTGTAAAGCCTTTTTTATACTCTTAGCCTGGTATGATGTCAATGAGAACAGATATCCATAATATGGTCATCTCAGACACACAGCTGTGACTGTGAGTACTGTAACCACACTCACCCATTACTTTTTTGTTTATGTGGGACAGTCAATCAGAAGAAAGAAGGTAAAACTGAACTGACAGGCTGTACCAAGGCTCAATATAACATAAAGAATAATTCTGAACAGCAAAACATCCAAAGCTACCCTTGTAGAGTCCAACAATAAAAATGCAGAACTGGAAATGACCATGCTTTAATGAGGTTTTATTAGCTGCGCAAGCACATCCAGGTATATCCATAAAAAATCCACTTTTGATTTCAACAAACAACCGTATAAGAATCCGATCATAAAAGAATGCTTTTAGTGACTTAGTACAACTATTAGAAAAACAGCTGCTTTGCATTTCTTTCAGAAGAAAGATTCCTTCAGCTGCTAATGACCATAAGAGCAAGGCATTTTCTCCACAAGAAGAATGTAGTGTTGCGTGAGCCAGGGAGACTAATGCTTTTTAAGGCTTTTATATCCAGCGGGCTAGACTACAGCAATTCTCTGGTCTTCCCAAAAAAGTTATAAATCAGCTGCAATTGATTCAGAGCTCTGCTGACCCAGACCAGGAGGAGAGAGAGCACATTACACTGATTTTAAAGTCCTCCTATGGGCTGCCTTTGTATTGATTTTCAGAAAGTTTTACTCATCTTTAAAGCACTTCGTAGTCTTGCACCAGCTTACTTGTCTGACATACTTCTAATCTATGAATCAGGGTGATCCCTCGGGTCCTCTGGCAGGACTTTTTTTTTTTTTAAAGTGCAGAACAAAAACTTTTGGCGAAACAGCTTTAAGTTTTATTACTTTGACTGAGGACATGTGAACAGCTCTACCTGATGATGCAACTTAGGCCTAACTATTTAGCCTTTTCTTTGATTAGAACGTTTTGTGGCCATTTTTAGGTTAATTTTATGTATATATATTTTTTTCTTGTACTGTGCCCTCTTGTTGATATTACTTCTCTTTTATCAACAGTATTTCATCCAGGTCAGATTTTTCAATTTTGCCATTTAAAATTGTTAAGATTTTAGTGGTTTCATTATTAATTGTGCATAATTATATCATCTGTGTGTTTTGGTCTCAGTTTTTATTTTTCCTTTGAGCTTGTCAGATTAGGTTCTTTGGTAGGTTCAAAAATTTAAATGGACCTCTTATGCCCATTTTCACCTTTTCATTCTTGGACTCTACTAGAGCAGCTTTGCATGATTCACAGTCTAAAATAATCAGTATTTGTCTCATCCTGGACCTTGGTGCAGCCCTTCAGGTCACCCTCTGTCAGAAACAAACCATTTCAACTCCTCTGCCTCGCTTTAAGCCAATCTTCTTCTGATTGGCTGTTCTTTCCAAACAGAAGGGTTGAACTACAGGTGGGTGGGGTCCACTGCTCAGAGCCAGAGCTGTCTGCTTGACCATATTTGGGATATCCCCTCTCTATGACATCATACAGAGTGCTTAGAGCTGTGTGAAGCCTGAGTTTTGGCTTGTACTTACTTTAATCTCATCATGTGAAACTTTTCCATATTTAATATGAGCAGTCATCATTTTAACCAAAACTAAGGCAAAGCACAATGTGATCATACTTTCCACATCATGTCTTGAGAGTTGCATTTTGATCTATAGAGGCTAACGTTAGTGTATTGGTATCAGCACAATTAGTATAAACCCCATGGACATCTGGCTTGTTGATACTGAGGGACTGATGCCAAAACTTGATCTACGTACTGTTTCAGACTTTCATTACAGTACACTCTCCTCTTCATCCCGCTGAGTCCTTTCACAGAGTTAATCTGCTGGGTGTGTTGTGCGCACTGTTAATGCTTACTCTGCCGAGCTGTTCTTGTGGTTGTGTATTGGCGAGATGCAGGGTGGGAGGAGCAGACAGTCCTTGTCCAATCGCAGCTTCTTATTGCAGTTCACTGATGGCTCTCCATGGTCCGACTAGAAATAAAGAAGACAGAATACACAGATGTGAAAAGGAGAGAAATAAACAGATAACAGAATGGCTGGGGACTCATATGAAGGAAAATGCTGTTTCACACCTTGTGTTTCCTCTTGCTCTTGCTTGTGTGTTTCTCAGTTGGAACCACCATGTTTGCAGCTGCCTGCCTTCTGTGTTTACCTCCGTTTTCTCCTCTCTCTGTCCTCCCAGCCAGCCTGGGATTACTCTGCTCTTGCACAGGGGTGTTGTCCAGGACCCCCAGACCTTGGCATAGCTTTTCTCTGTCCCTCGCCGTCGTCCTCTCTCGCTCTCCAAGTCCAAATCTTTCCCTGTCCTCTCTGTCCGTTTGCCTCTCTCTCTCTGTTAATCTGTCTCTTTCACCTTGCCTCTCTCTGTCCTGGACTAATCGCTCATTTTCTTCCTCCTGTCTCTCCCCTTTCGGCTGCTTCTGTCTCTCCCTCAGCCCTGGCCACTCTCTCTCTTCCTGCTTCTGTCTTTCTCTCTCTGCCACACCAATCCTGTCCCTCTCGCCCTGTCTCTCTCTGTCTCGCCCCTCGCTCCCATCCCTCTCTGCAATTCCCACTCTTGATCTTTCACCCACACCCTGGCCAGGCACCCTGCTGAGCAAACTCAGGTCAATTTTCACCCATAAACTCTGAATCTCATGGTATTCTCTCAAGGGGGACAGAGGCACCTCATGTCCAAGATTGGAAGGTGGTGACATGGTCTCCAGGTCCTTGCTCTGCCCTCCTAACCCTCCGGGATCAGGGACAGAAGTACCAAATGAACCACTTATGTTGCTAATGCTCAGGGAGTTACAGCTACTACTGCTGCCATTACTACCACCGCCGATGCTACTATTACTCATGCTGCTGCTACCATTAGTGGTCACACTGCTACCATCTTTGACTCGAAGTCCCTTCCCTCCAAATGTTCCCAGACTCCCGACACCAGCAGCAGAGCCAAGGCATGGGAGAAGAGGCGCGTGCATGTGCGTGTTGGACAGAGTCTGCGTGTTAATCGCAGAGCGTGTCGTCTGAGGCGGCAAAGCGGGGATTTTGATGGCTTCCTCTGTATCTGACTGGCATTCTGACGAGGAGGAGGAGGAATCTGTTTCGATGAATTCTCTGGACTTGGGCGTGATTCTGGTGCTGGGACCTCGGTGTTTCCTCTTATCCTGCTGAATATATAGAAATACATGCAAAGACAGGATCACTTGTAGCCAAAAAGCCACATATAAAACACACATAGCTTGTATTCTCTCTGTTGAACAGTAAACCAGGAACACGATATGAATGAAACTTTTAATCTTAAGCCATCTCTTTGAAAAAATTTGGCTCATATGCCATCCCCTTGTGCACTTTTTAAACCTAACAAAAAACCTGCCGTAGACAAACATTATAATTAAAAGCAAAGCACATAGAGTGTATTAGTGAATGTGATAATATCATGCAAATTAGGCAGCACAAGTTGCCAGCTTGTTCCACTAATCTGTGAAGCAAAATGAAACATGTTTGTGTCGTTTTGAACGTCGGTGGTATTCGCTGCACACAAGTCACACAGTTGAGCGCAGGCGGTCTGTTTGTCACATGCAAATTAAAAGATGCGTCTCACATGTCTTATTTAAATCTCATCTAAGATGCAACTGCATATTTTCAAAAACAAAGAGGGGAGCCGGTCCATGAAAATAAAAAATGAGACCTGATTTAAATTTGGACAGCCTTCACTTCAAGATCATCTGTTCATGCACCTTTGGCCCACTTCCAGTACAGCTTCCTGGAAGTCGTGTTCTGACCGCTTGCACTGTGCGCTTGGCGACTGACCCAACTTTCATGTGGGATGGAAGCAGTTTTCAGCTTTGGAGCCCCACCAGCATACTTGTCATTTTCATGAGCTTTTATGGGGTTGTTCACCATGAAGTTGTCCACCAGTGTGAGACACAACAGAGTTTTTCAACTGCACAAAACACAGTCATCGCTTACCGCCCACCCTACTTGCAAAATTTACCATCCTGCAAATTTGCCCACTTCTCTAAAATGAAAAAGAAATCGTGAAGGATCACCATTTCAACTAAATGCCTCATCACAGAGGCACCACTGCAAAGAGACAGAATGGTTCTTTCAGACAGTGATGTATAAATTAGTCTGGAGGTGCAAAAGAAGATCACCTTAAAGAGAAGACTGGCCAAATTTAAGCCAGGTAAGGCTTTTGAGTCCCAGAACTTTATTATTGAGTGATCAATGTAGGGGTATCCTCTTTGATGGCAACATATTCATATTCAGTCCTGACTGCTGTGTCATCAACTTTTAGGAGGTTTCAAAACATGCCGCATCAGTCTATCGCAGAGCCAACACAGCGAGACGGACAACCATTCACGCTCACATTCACACCTATGATCAATTTAGAATCACTAGTTAAACCAGCCTCTTTGCATGTCTTTGGACTGTGGGAGGAAGCTGGAGCACCTGGAGAGAACCCACACAAGCATAGAGAAGATATGCTAAACCATCTTTGAAATCACATTTTATGCCTTCTGCTTTATAGTTTGAAAGCACTGTGTATCACAGCGCCACCTTCTGGTCTTGTATCTGTCAGGGAACTCCCCCAAGAATCAGGTATGGCAGAGCACATAGTGTGACTGCTTCTCTTATTAAGTTTTACTTGACTACGTAGACTGCATATAAAAGATGGACAAAGTCACTATAATGCTAAACATTGGCTAGCAAAGTCTAATCTTGAACCCTTAAGCCAAGCGTTTCCACCATAATGGCGATGAGACGGTTTTCCCATGGACTTTGATACAACCGGACTTCTTTTTGGAATCACAGGAGTTCCCCCTGCTGGACATTAGAAAAAAATGCAGGTTTAATACTCTTCTTTTTTAGCTACGTCCAGCTTCTATATACAGACTTTACTTGTCTTCACTGTTGCCTTGTGGCCACTCTTTGTCTGTTTGGAGTATCACTGTAACTTTGTATCTTCAGTTTAGTGAAATAGTTTTTAGTCAGGTTATTTGATGTTTATTGAGTGATTCAGGAGTTTGTCTTTTTAAAAGCTTTGAGCTGTACAGTACATGGTGACACAATAGTGTTAAATTCTAATGTTTTTGCAATATTTATTAAATGTTTTTACAAAACTGTGATTCTACATAAGTACATGTAATAAACTAAATTGTTTTATTAGGGGAAATATATTGCCTTACATTCTGCAAGCTATGTAGCTTTGAAAATGAAAACACAGCACTAGGATAGAATAACTTTCAGTGAATTAATATTAGTTTTTTCTCCTGTATTCTTACCTGAAATAATATTTAATAATAGATTTGAAAGAATGCTTAATGTTCAGCATTTTTACAGACAGGTAAATAAATCCAATGATGTGTTAGTCTAACTTCTTTACTCTGTCTGTGGATTTCAGCCCTAAGTTCAGTTTATTTCTACTAACTCTGTAAACAGGTCACACGTATATGGTTTATGCCTGAAGCAGCACTGCAGGGCGCTGTAATTTTCACCAAGCCTTACTCAAACAGGTTAAAATGGGAGGTTTTTCGAGGACTATTTCCTATGTTCTATTTACGATCCCCACCTAAACAGCAAGCCAGTGCATGTGTTTTTGCTGTGCACGGAAGATGTATGTGAGATCAAAGCATGACTATGAGTAGAGAGATCAGCGTTTCAATATAACTTCCCTGATACTTACATCTAGATATCCTGAACCACATAGAACATAACACATTATAAAGTAATGTCCATAACATCATAAACCACCTCCAAAGAGCATGGGTGGAAAAATCACAGTTCTCTGTTCAAAGGAGGCTTAGAGGACAACAATATAGAGGTGATAATGCAAGTTGCAAACCATTCATCAGCAGTACAAATTGGAAAGCCAGATTGGGATTTGCAAAAAAGCACCAAGATAAGCCACAACAGTTCTGGAACAAAGTTTTATTAACAGAGAAGGCAAAGATTAACCTCTACCAAAGTGATGGGAAGGCCAAAGTGATGGAGAAAAATGGGATCTGCTCATGATCCTAAACATACATGTTCATCTATGAAGCATGGTGGAGGTTGTGTCATGGCTCCGGCTTGCATGGTTGTTTCTGGACCAGGCGTAGTCATTTTTTTGATGATGTAACCAGGTAGTGGTTGAAAAATACTGTCTGCCAATTTACGGAGAAATGCATCCAAACTAATCAGGCGGAACTCTGTTATGCAGCAAGAAAATTATCATTTATTATTATAAAAACCTGAAAAGGCAGAACCAATGAAGAAACAAGAAATCTGTTGGAGTCTTTGGGTCACAGGCTTCATGCAGTTATTGTTAGTAAGGGATATGCAACCAAATATGAAGCATTTTTGACTTTAATTTAGTTGAAAACATTCTGTGGAGTACTTACAATTACTAAAAAACTGAGTGGTTTAATACAAAATGTGGTCTGTTCTAAGTTGTTCAACATACGAATAAATATGACTATAATGAACCAGTGCAGTATGTCAGCTTTGGCCTTAAAGACAGCAGTTGTTTGTAGGACTGATTGATAGTTTCGTGCTTGATTTTTTAAGAATAACAAAAATATTTTTTGAAAAACTGCCTTTTAGCTGTTTGTGTATCATTAGTTTAACTTTGTGACAATTCTTCTTCTTTCTTCTTATGTGTGCCAGCTGGCAGAAGCAGCCACAATCCCCTCGCTTTATTTTCAATTTTAGTGCCGTGTAGCTACACCTGCATCCCTGGCCTTGTTTTGTTCCCAATCAAAATTGACCCTCTGATGTTGCCTGCTTAATTTTAGACATGTACTGATCAATTATCTTCAATTGAAACAAAGGCAAGTGAGGAGCAGCACTGTCTGTGCAACAACAACATGAGAAATCAACTACAGAGGCAGATGCAGTGAAGAAAACACCACTAATGTTCCAGTCTCCAGCAAAACCCACTCATTTGGCAGACGCAAACTTTTGGAATCTTTCCAATGCATGTTGCCATCTGCAAAATCCATTCTCAGTAAATGCCATGTTGTGTTTTACTGAAAAAGAAAAAAGAGGGGAAACTGTCCCTTGTACAGAGCTTATTTACACTGCTGGGAAAGCTTTTCCTTTCTTGAGCAAGAGTCCTCTGGCCCGTTTTCTAAATAGTTCACCTCTTCTCACTGTTGACATTAGTTGTCCTGCCAGCTACACTGCACAGCTAAGGCTGGCAGAGGATCAATTGCTGTCACGGCACTTACAACACAGGTTGCAGATGTGAGCACTCATCTTGATTTTCAGGTAATTTAAGAAAGGTTATATCTATTAGTAAAACAGGGGAACTTTCAGCTGTGCTCACTTGAACAGAGAGCATTTTTTAACAAAGCAGCTCTATAGACACCTCTGTAGAGCTCACAAGGCACCTCTATAGACCACAAAGTAGTGTTTGAAGTATGTCAGCCTTTGGGATTTAATCTTTAAACCTTCCCTTGTATTTTCCCTGAACGGTCACCACAGCAGATCAATCCACATTGCTAAAAGGGACCTATTGTGTTTTTCTTTATTTTCTGTCATATATGCAGGATATCAGCAATGGTGGATGCTCTTATTAACATAGCCAAATTCAAATTATGAGGTCACTGGATTTACAAGTGAGCTTAAAGCTTAGGCTTCAGGCTGCGTGAAATGCTCAGTTTTGGAGGTTTTTCTACTCTTGGACCGGTATGATGTCAAGGAGACAGTATATCCCTAATATGGTCATCTCAGGCACACAGCTGTGGCTGTGAACACAGCAGCACCACTCACTTGCTGTTGAAACCTTTGTGGCTTAAGGGAAGGGTGGCTGTAAAATTGATCTTTCAGACAGTGGATGATCTGAAGGGCTGCACTAAATACTAATATAAAATATCAGACCATCTATTATGTAGTAGATAATTTGGCCAATGAGCCTTCACAATTCACAGGTTCTTGTAATGTGTAAAGTACAGAAAGAAGGTGATGTGTTTTCTTGTTGTTGGTTGGCTGTATTGCACAAAAATAATCTACTGAGAAGCCAAGAGGCTTGCAAACAGTCATATCCTGGGCAATGGCCCAAGTTCTTGACTGGCCCTAACCTAGCTTAAGACATTATTATGCCATAAATAAACTTATGATGGCATTTTTGGGTATATTTATAAAGTTTATTTTTATAGGTATATATCTCTGTGTCTATATATGACCAACATTAACCATTCATTCAATCATTTTTGCATAAATGACCGGGGGTTCATAAAAACACTAATTTTCTGAACATTGCAATCCAGACCAATACTCTTAAGAGTAGAGCTTCTTGTGAAAATAGAAAAGTAAAATGCGAAACAAAAAATGGGAACTTGACCTTGAGAACAACTTGGGTGAAAACCCAAGAGGTGATCATTGTGTGCAAGTTTGGTTAAATTCTAATAAATAATCTAAAAAGAGTAGTGAGGATAAACAGAGGGACACCTCACCAATGGCATGAGGCCACTGGTTCTTTGACTAGATCAGCTAAAAATGATTTTTTACATGCAAAGCTGCTCTAAGTACTCATTTTATAAAGTCTGAAATGAGGATAATAGGTCCCCTTTACATTCATGCACACCAGGTAAATCCCTGTAGTGGGATACATGGGAAGATATTGTGACTTTTACTTTGTTTTCCCAAAGTCAGTCATAGTTAAACAAAGAAAAGCAGAACATGATGATAAGTAGGCATTAAATAATTAATTCTAAGTATTGTGTGAATGAATGAAAGCTTGGAGCTCTGAAAGGCTGTCGGTTTGCTTGAATCTCAGACTGCTGATGAAGAGGTGGCAGTTGTCAGAGTCAGGCCTGTCACGCTGCTGGGTCACTTTTCTAAGTGTTCTGTGTGGGCTGTGACAGATGAGCTGCTCTTTGCTGGTTAGTGCACTTTTCCTTCTTGTAACCTTGTTGTAACATTAATGACAGCTGTCTGTAAATGTGTTATCTGTTAATTTGTCAGAAGATGAGTGTTACAGGAATAATTTCCGCCAGCTGATGTCATAACAACAGAGATGAAATTTGTTCTCACAGCACAGCAAGTAGTGATATGAGGCACCAGAGTTCTTTAAAAATAGGGTATATTATTCTCTCCCTTGTCAACCTTACTTAAGTGGCAAAATTACATAAGGTAAATATTTGTAGGGTTTTATTAAGGTTTATTGTTACTGTTGAGCCTTTAAATAACACTATTCTTGGACTTGGGTTAACAACATTGTGGAAACATTACATTGTAAATTTATTTGTACATCTTAAGGTAGAAAAGTATTAGATTACCTACACATTAGACTTTTTGTCCCTCTTTGTAGCTTTAACAGCTTCCACTCTTGTCGGAAGGCTTTCTGCAAGATTTTGACTTTTTTCCCAGTCATTCAGGAGAGTATTTGTAAGGTCAGACACTAATGTTGGATGAGAGGGCCTGGCTCTCCCAACATATCTCGAAGGTGTTCAGAGAAGGTGAGGTCAGGATTGTGTGTGGGCCAGTCAAGTCCTTCCACACCAAACTCATCCAGCCATGCCTACAGTATATGGAGCTTGCTTTATGCTCTGGGACACAGTCATGCTGGAAGAGGAAAGGACCTTCCCCAAACTGCTCCCACAATGCTAGAAGCATAGAATTGTCCAAAATGTCTTGGTAAGCTAAATGTACCTATGGCTAGTCCCTTTTATTCTCCCCAAGGGGTCACAACAGTAGATTAAGCTGTATTGGTAATTTGGTGGAGGTTTTTACAGCAGATGGCCTTCCAGACGCAGCTCTCCATGGTGAGAGGGGCTTGTGCCCCCACCTGGAATCAAACCTGAGACCCTTTGCTTGTCAGGAAAATGTGTAAACAACTATACTATGGGGATACTGCAGCAGTCAGGTAGGTAACGTTCTCCTGGCGTATACCAAACCCAGATTGGTCCATCGGCCTGCCAGATAAAGTGTGATATGTCATTTCACAGAACACATTTCCACTGCTCCAGACTAAAGTGACAGTGTTCTTTAAAACACTCCATCAGATGCTTGGCATTGTGCTTGGGGATGTAAGCCTTGCATGCAAATGCTGTTGTTAATGCCAGAGGAGGCTTGGAACCCTACAGTTACTGACTCAGCAGAACTTTGGAAACATTTACTATGCGCCTCAGCACTCGGCGACCCCACATTGTAACTTTATGTAGTCTGGCATTGCATGGCTGAGTTGTTTTGGTTCCTAAAGGCTTTTAATTTGAAATTATACCACTTACATCTGATGATGGAATATCTAGGAGGGAAGAAATTTCACATAATGATTTGTTGCAACAGTGACATCTTATTACAGTGCCATGCAACAGGCTCTTTTCCATGTGGAGGAGCAGCGGCTCTACTCTGAGCCTCTCCCGGATAACTGAGTGCCTAGCCCTGTCTCTAATATAGTAGTTCATGTATTTATTTGTAAATACTCAGTGTATATATCAATGTTGCACATCCACTTTAAGCGGCACACTTTCAATCTGGGAACCCATTGGCTAGACCACAGTTAGCCTGCGGGGACAAACGGCCAATATCTTTCCTGTGTAGTCAGTGGATATCCGGCCTAAGATTTACTGTTCTGTGTCCCCATCATTTTTTACAAATGCAGATGAATACAAATGGAAACCAGAAAGCCTTTAGCACCAAAATTCGTGCCTACAGATTTCGACATATTTCTTCCTTCTTTCTTTCCTAGGAGGGAACCATATGAGTCAAGACATTCTACATTTGTATGCTGCTGAGCTGTATAAAGCAAGAAGGATAGGATGCTGTGTGATACATATGTGTCTGTGTTGAACTGTATTCCACATGTGTACATGTGCAGGAAAGCTGTCCTGTAACACACACACACACACACACACACACACACACACACACACACACACACACACACACACACACACACACACACACACAAACACACACACACACACCAACACAAACCA
>VUQH01080396.1:0-11067 GCA_015106775.1 Etroplus canarensis | reverse complement strand
CTTATCAATAGGCGTTAACTCATCGGCTACAGGTACACCTGTTCAGCTGCTAATTAACGCAAATATCTAATCAACCAATCGCATGGCAGCAACTCAATGCATTGAGGCATGTAGACATGGTTAAGCCGACCTGTTGAAGTTCAAACTGAGCATCAGAATGGGGAAGAAAGTTAATTTAGGTGACTTTGAACGTGGCATGGTTGTTGGTATCACATAAGCTGGTCTGAGTATTTCAGAAGCCGGTGATCTACTGGGATTTTTGCACACAGCCATCTCAAGGATTTACAGAGAATGGTCTGAAAAGACAACATATCCAGTGAGCAGCAGTTCTCTGGGTAACAAGGTCTTGTTGAATGGCCAGACTGCTTCAAGCTTATAGGACGGCAACAGTAGCTAAAAAAAAACCCAAAACTGCTTATTGCCACCAAGTTTTTCAGAAGAGCATCTCCGAATGTATAACCTTGAACCAGATTAGCCAAAGCAGCAGAACACCACACCAGGTGCCACTCCTGACAGCTAAGAACAATGAACTGAGGCTAAAATTTGTTCACTCTCACCAAAAAAATAGACAATAGAAGATTAGAAAAATGTTGCCTGGTCTGATGAGTCTCGATTTCTGTTGTAATATTTGGAAGGTAGGGTCAGAATTTGGCATAAAATGTGTGCTCTGATTCTGATTGTGAAAGCATGGCTCCCTTCTGTCTTGTATCAACCTACCTGAGTATTGTCACTGACCAGCCCATCTCTGTATAACTGCAGTGGTTTCTTGAACATGACAATGAGTTCAGTGTACTCAAAAGCCTCCACAGTCATCAGTTATCAAGCCCATAGAGCACCTTTGGGGTGCAGTGGAACAGGAGATTCACATCATGGATCTGCAACTGACAAATTTGCAGCAACTGTGTGATGCTATCATGTCAGTATGGACCAAAATCTCTGAGGAATGTTTCCAACACCTTGTTGAACCTATGCCAAAATAGAATTGGGGGAATTCTTCTGTAACTTTTTTCTTACAATAAAGAAAAAGAAAAAAGAAGTGTCTAGATGCAAGAGGACATCTGATCAACAACCTGAAAAGATGGAGCATTCACTTTTCAGCCAAATGTCATCTTTATTTAGATCAGAGGCCTCAAATTCAGTTTCAACAAGGGCCACACTGGGAAATAAGAATCCCATAAAGGAGCAGACATGTATAGCTTATTGACCTGCTTTAATCTAATGTATGTCCAACATAGCCTTTTTACATATGATTTAGTTCACATAAAGCCCTCAACCTGTCAATGAAAAAGTGTATGTGCCTTTATAACATTTAATAAAACAAAACAATGCATTGTTTTTACAGTTCTACAATAAGACTACTACACAGATAACTCACAACAATCTGTTTCACAAGCCTGAATTTGACAGCTACTGATAGTATGTGGCATTTAATAAAACTGCATAACAATGAATCTCCAGAAGATGATTCCAATGAATCTCCAGAATCTCCTGAAGCTGCTGTGTCATGGTTCCCCGCCTTCCAGGTCATGATCTGCCTCCTCTCTCTCTCTCTCGGTTGTGAGATGGGCACATGGATGATGGGTTTCAGTCTTCAGGCGTGGCTGGGCCGAGTCGGGACTGCACACCTGGTTCCCATTACCAGGCCAGTGTTATTTAAGCCCTGCAGTCTCTTCACTCTCTGCTAAAGTGTTAGCTGCTGCTTAGTGTAGGAAGCCAGGCCAACCTTTAAGTTTTTGGATTTCTGTTGTTATTTTTATTTAATGTTTCACATCGGCTGCTCTGCTTAGCTCTCCATGTGCCACACCTGAGCCCTGAGGAACACTGTCGGGCCCACCCTCACTCTCAACCCAAGGTTTTTACACGGAGCTGTGGATCACCGACCAAAGCCAGCCTGGAGGCTGCGCGGATTCTCTACCCAGAGCCAAGGGAAGCCAGCGAGAGTGAATTTGACCCCTAAATACACCAGAGCACCCACAGATCCCTCACCTTCTACACCCACCTTGTATACACACAGTGACTTCAAGAAGAAAGACTATGCACATTGCTTCACCTATTTGTAAATATATTTGTGTCATTAAAATTGTTAAAGTGCCCTTCTGGGTCGGCACCACGAAGCCTGACATGCTGTTATGTAAGCTTTCTGTCACTTCATAACACGGCACAGTATCTCACTTTTACTCCAGATCTCTTGTTATTGGTGGGATTTACAGGTGCTGCAGCTGAATGTCCACTGGATTCTTCCTCATCCCTGTACGCATCCCTGTTTGGCACGACCAGGGAAACAAAACACCTTTCATCACAACTGTGAATACCACACATTGTACTCACTTCTCATTCGAGGGCTGAGCTGCATCCCTGCCTACCTCCGCAATTAATGCAGAACAAAGCTCTGAAAGCAGAACTCCCTCTAGGATCTCTAATTTTCTCCTCAGTTTAGATTTTTAACATATTTGAACACTTTTGAAAAAGGATAAGAATCAGAAGACCACTGCTTTTGAATCGATTTGCTAAAAATGATGCACCTGTCAGTGAGTAAATTAAAACGGCTATTAATAAATGCATAAACGCAGCATTTTGAACCTGTTCAATTGTCTCATCCTCTCTGGTGCTTCGGCTGGCCTTGTGCTCATCCATCCTTCCACAGAGCTTTAAATGGCCTCCTGGAGGCAACACACCCGCTCGTCCCAACTTAAGAACACACACAAGCGCGCTCGCACACACACAGAAATCGCAATTATGTGTAGTTCTCTTTGTGTATGTGAGAGTGTGCACGTAATTTCAGTTCAAGGCTGCCATCACAGCAGGCACCAATCTGTGTGAGCAGTCAAGCAGCAAATCCATCAACTGTTCCTCAGGCAACGCACACACACACACACACACACACAGACAGACACACACACACACAAACACAGTGACAGATACTGTATGAATGCAGTCTCCGTCCTGTTTTTCTTCTATCATTACTCATCTATTCTCTGTCTCCCCTTCCCTCTCTTTCAGTTTCAATTAAATTTTCACCTCACTTTGCTCTATTAGCATACCGGTTGAAACAATATTGGCAAAGCCCTGCGTTAAATCCCTTGCATACATGCTTGTGTGTGTGTGTGTGTGTGTGTGTGCATGCGTGTTCCCTATGCACACCCTACACCATGCAAGCCAGTTGTGTGTTTGGAAGACACATTAAGGCAGCCTCAGAAACTATTTTTAACAAACCCAAGAAAGCTAGAAGTTGGTGTTTTGGCTTGCATTGCTGGAGCCTGGCCGGTGAATCAGCATCACAGTAAAACAGGAAATGAGTCAGGAAATGATTCCTAATTAAATACATTTTTTCCTTTCTATATTCAGGGTTTTTTTTTTCTTTTAGCAGGAGACTTTGAATTTCTTGCATGTGGAATGACTGTTATGTATATCCTGCTTAATGCCAGTGCTGCTTAAATGTCATTAGATAACCTTTACTGTGCCCAGGGGACATTTGTTGATGAGGTCAAATGCATTCAGACAACAATTGGCTGTGTTAATTTATCTTCTATTGACCCCTTGAAGGCACCGTGATAAGCTACGAACAAAATGACAGGCTGTCAACTTAAAGCTGATATGGTGAATATGTGAAGCACAGCTGCAGCAGCAGCAGACAGTGCATTTATTCATCAATTTTGAGTCATGATTCTACTTATATGATGAATTTAAGTCCAATATTAATTTGTTTTTATCCCTGTTTTTGGTCTCCACTACGTCCTTTAGAGAAATACTTGGTTCTTTAGCAAGGGGGCAACGTCCGGAGCTGAAAAATGACACCACCGCAGAAGTGGCAAAACTTGCACTTCGTCTAGGTGCCACTGCTGCATCCACTACTTGAGTCATTGACCAGGATGTCTTCACTGTGTGTGGTGTTGGTGTTTTCTGGAGCATTTTTAATCAGCTGTCTAACTTGCTGTGTGGTACCATTCCAGAAGTTTGTGCTTCAGTTTTGGTTAGTGAAATTCTGAATTTTGGTAATTATTTACTGAGTTAATTACACACTATGAGTGTCTCTGCATTCTACCCACATAGCTTGCTTGTTCTTGACTGGACCTACCCCAGCTTAAGACATTATTATGACATAAATAAACCTATTGATGGCAATTATGCATAACTGGCAAAGGGACACACAAACACTCATTTTATACATTACAATTCAATTCTCGTAGAGATTCTTGTGAAAATGGAAAAGTGCTTGTAAAATGACTAATATAACCTTGACCTTAAGTGCAATTTGTGTGAAGATCCATCAGTTGATCCTTGTGTGTGGATTTCACTAAAATCTGACCAATACGCTAAGTCAGAGGTCAGCAACCTTTATTACCAAAAGAGTCCTTTTCAAGCAATTTTTAACAAAAAAAAAAATCTGAAGAGATCCGCAAAACACATTTGAGCCTTATAATGAACCTGACACTACTTAGTAACCTATCAGTATTACTAATAGGTGTAAATAATTAGAATCTTTTACCACTTTAGATGACTCTGCAGTGGGTTGTTTATTTAGTTCTTTAACATTCATTTTCATGACAGCAACATCATGTTTTTGTTGCGTTTGTGAAATTATTGAACTAAAATAATAAAAAATGTTTATCAAAATACATACAAAAATTATTATTATGCACAGGCCTACTTTGAAATTTCCCCCCAGGGATTAATAAAGTATTCTGATTCTGAAAACAAAGTGGCTACAAAGCTATGCAGGCCACTTTCAGTCCTACCTTCAGCAGCTTAATGAGTGTAAAAATAGTAAAAGTTTAAAAAAGGCCAGTTAGAGTTTAATTTTGACTAGCGTCCAGTTCAATTTGAAGGAATCCCCTTTGTTTTTCTTTTCACACATCACTTTTTTTGTTTCCTAATTTCTTGGTGGTAAAAGCAAACAAAATTCTCCATTTTCCTCTCTCTATATTTTTAAAAATAAATTTCAAGTCCATAGCTAGGGGGACTCAAGACAAGACATTTATGTGAATACATCCATGCTAGCCTCTACTCTTAAGGTTCAGCAAAAATAAGATCAGAGATAAAAAAATGCTATGATGCACATATTAAAGCTTTTTTTTTTCAATTGAGTGTACAGGCTACAAATTTTCACTATTGGAAACTGTAAAGAATTACTTATAGTGATGATAATGAAAATTTAAAATGTAAAAAAAAAAAAAAATTAACTATAGATCATTTACATGTTGATATTCCTTTTATTTTTTTTTAATTTTTTGTCAAAACTACAGGGAGACACTGGAGAGAGGCTAAAAAGCCACATGTGATTCCAAAGCCTCAAGTTTGAGACCCCTTGCTCTAGGAGGAGTAATGAGTGAGAGACAGACAGATGAGGGACACCTCACCATGGCATTAGCTCATCGACTGGATAAGCTAAAAAAAACAACATTGTGGTGGCCAAAATGTGAATGCCCAAGTTTCA
The DNA here is from genome assembly GCA_015106775.1 of Etroplus canarensis. Classification (NCBI taxonomy): domain Eukaryota; kingdom Metazoa; phylum Chordata; class Actinopteri; order Cichliformes; family Cichlidae; genus Etroplus; species Etroplus canarensis. The sequence continues at coordinate 5,633 of VUQH01080396.1, read as the reverse complement.
CAATGCATCCAATGAGTCCAAAACCAATGTGGGACATCATGATGGCAAGGCCAATCTTTTATCTCTTCTGTATCCTCAGATATTGTCAAATGTTCCTCTTTCTTCACATTTTCTCCTAGGAAGGGTGCATGATGGCTAAATGCGAGTGCTTTAGCCAAGAACAGCTGCCCTCTGCTGTTAAAAAACAGATCACAGAGCGGCCAGACTCAACCAGAACAACGAGCTCCAAGAAGCTGAAGCGCTTCAAAAGCTGTGTGAACATAAAATGATTTACTGCATTATTTTGCAGTTGAAGGTAGCCATCTGTTTTCACAGGTGATGCTGTAATGTATTTATCACACTATTATGTGTCAATCAACAGCTTTCTTTGCTCCAGTTGGCAGTCGCCTCAGCTGCTTGCCTCGAAGTTGAGATAAGTTTAACTCAGCACCCGTCCACTTTATTGCCACTAACAGCTATTTTGCCTGTTGTCACTTCAAGTTGATACATTTTATTGAGACTCCAAAATCATTGTTTACTCCAATGCTGCTGGGATCCGGAGGAACTGCCAAATTCAGGGGCTGATAATTCTCTGGGTTCATCACAAATATAATGTAGACGAATGTGTAAACTTTGAAATAGGCTGTCCAGAGCAATCATGTTGTGTCCTGGATGTGTTTTTGTTCCACTGTTAAAATTTTCACATTTGCATTACACTCAGCTAGCAATCAAAGATCAGCTCTCCCCTGCCAGATAATTAAATTGATACTATTTATCAACCAAAAATTCTGAGATTTTTCTTCGCCAAAAAATGCCAACTAATTTTTATTTCTGGCTCCTCAGATCTGATGACTGAAGCTTCTCTTTGTCAAACATTTTACAAAAATTTCTAAACAAGATGAAGCTATCACTGTGATCTGCTGAAATTATTGTTGTGTTTTTTCATTTGTACTTTTTTCACTGTCATTTTAACAGACGAATTAACTTATTAATTATGAAAACCTGCAGATAATAATAACAAAAGCACTTGTTGCTGCTCTATTTTTCTTCAGACATAATCCTGTCTTCTTCCAGTATCACTGGTCACACAGTACAGTCAAGTGTTGTGTTCACCGGATGGATGCCTGATAAGCAAATAGGATGTAATCTGACAAATGATGAGCTACATTAACTGAGACAGGATATTTCTTGGATCAGGATTTGGTTTTTATAGTGAACAGCCTGTTTGTGCACAGATTACTGGAAGACAGACAGAGATGCCAGACAGATGGTGATAGCAGACATATCCTGGACGTCAGTCTAGGCCTACTTTTTCATGTCCCTTATTGCCTTTAAAGATCTTTTGATGTGTAACTAAAGAGAACCAAGTGTGTGTGAGTCAGCAGCAGTTCTCTCTTGCAGAGGAGTCTCATTAATATTATTGATTCAAATCCAAAAGACCCAGACTGTGGCGCAACTACAGTATGTTACTCTTTATTCATCTAACAAATGGAAAACTTTCAGAGTGAACAAATGAGGCTAACACTTAAATCAGGTTCGTGTTGTTGTGAACAGCAGCAGCCAGCGTTACATCAGCATTCCACCTGACGTGCACTATATCAAGAAAAGCGCTGGGCCACACCTCTTAATCACTGAATTTTGGTGTTTCATTCAGTCCCATTTCGTCAGGTTTATAAAATCAAGCAAAATCAAAGGGGTAGGGGGGCTTCGTGGCTTCACGGCATGGGTTTGCATGGCCAAACAGCCACATGCAAGACTTAAATCACCAAGCACAATCCTAAGCATTGGATGGAGTGGTGTAAAGCACATAGCCAGCTGAGTCTGAAGCAGTGGAAACATGTTCTGTGGAGTGATGAATCATGTTTCTCTGTTTGGCAGTTGGTTAGATGAGTCTGGGTTTGGTGAATGCCAGGAGAATGTTACCTACCTGACTGCATTGTGCCAGCTGTAAAGTTTGGTGGAGGAGGGATAATGCTATAGGGCTGGTTTTTTATTAGGTTTGGCCTAGACCTCTTAGTTCCACCAAAGGGAAATCTAAATGATTCAGCTTACCAAGACATTGTGGACAATTCTTCTATGCTTCCAACTTTGTGAGAACAGTTTGGGGAAGACCCTTTTCTGTTTGAGCATACCGGTTCCCAAGTTCACAAAGCAAGGTCCATAAGGGCATAGTTGGATGATTTTGGTGTGAAAGGACTTGACTGGCCCTCAATAGCCCTGAACTCAGCCCCATCCACCACCTATGGGATAAACTGGATTGGAGACTGTGAGTCAGACCCTCTTGTCCAACATCAGTGCCAACCTCATAAATGTTTGTGCTCCAAAATCTTTTGAAAGCCTTCCTAGAAAACTGGAAGCTGTTATAGTTGCAAAGAGGGGAACAGTCCCATATTAATACCTATGGATTTAGAATGGGATGCTATAAAAGCTCCTGTAGGTATATATTTATCACACTGGTTATGTGTAGTTGAAGTACTTATTTTCAGGAAACTTCCAAGGAATTTCAGAATCAGAATACTTTTATTTTTTACTTTCATTTGTTTAGAAATTACAGATATTTTGCTTACAGGTCTAAAGGCTAATTCATTGTCCGCTACCCTGGATAAAATTCTGGAGAAAACTGAATTCATGCGGGACAAACACTGGGTCTAAGACAGAAAAAACATCACAGATTGAATTTAGATATCAGGTATTCATACCTCCCAAAATATTCAAAAATACTAATAATGGAGCTGGTGTATCCTTAACAGCAGGTAATAATTTTTAGTTGTTTTTTGTTTTTTTAACTGGAGAACAATGATTATCCAACTGTCCAACTGTTTCTCTTTTTGCTACAAGAAAATTGGAGGTTGCTTTCAAGCACCTTATTATTTAATGAGTGTCTACTTTGTAACTCTGGGAAACGAATCGCTCTCCCTGGTGGGCAGCTAGCCCACAGCGTCAATAAGACATCTGGCATGAAATCAAGGTGAGAACAAACATCAGCTGAGCATCTGCTGCTTAAGAAGTGGGCTGTTCTTATTTATCATTAGTGCTGAAAAGTAAAGATTTCTCTCTCTATATAGCCTGAAGCGTTGCATATATTACAGTTTAAGTGTGCCTGGGTGATGTTTTTCATTCATTGTGTTGTTATTGGATGTTTACAGCATGAAGTGTCTCTTTTACACCACAAGAAAAACTGTGCATAATGGACAGAATGATGCAAGGGGGCATTTAATGGATCTGATGGTAGCCTTTTTATGGCGTTTCATTTCAGCCCTCCGATTGACAAAAGGGAAAACCGACTGAGACGAGTTCATATTTCCTACTCTGATGTGTTTGTCTTTTTTGTTTAAAGAGTGCCGAGTGAAGTTAAAGGAAAGCGTGAGTGTCTTTTACTCTCAATGGGATTTTCAGTTGAGTGCTCTCTAGCCTATTTTATTCTGGCAACATAAACAGTATGTGTTGGAGGAACGAGATGAAAGGAGATGAGTATGTGTGTGAAAGCATTACATCTGGCCCGCTTTCCTCCTCTTTTCTCAGGAATCAGCCATCAAGCCGTCAGAAATAAATTAATGCCGTTGTTGGTGCCAAATTAAAATGCGGCGCCAGCTGGTGCAGACTGACAGAGCAGCTTTTAAGTGGACGCTTCGTGTACATGTCTCTGATGTTTAGCTGAAGTTAAGACATACAAACTTCATCCAGGGGTACATTTGTATATCTGAAGGGAGGAGTTGATGGACACACAGTTACTATTTTTTCCAAACATATTCCCTTTGTTGTCAGTTAGAAAAGATAAAACATATGTCACTTATCTGTGAGTGAGCTCTTTATCCACAAACCAAAGTGTCCTCTCCTCCACTGAACTCCTTACTGTTGATATCCTGTTTCCTTTAATATCTTATATTACCTCATTCATGTATTTATAACCACTCAGCTCACTCTGTTATAATGCTTACCTTAAAACCCTGACAGAGCATTCACATTACCATAAAAAAACTATGCTAAAGACAATTTCCTCTTCAGTGTTTCCAACTGATGTTCCTGTACTTTTTTGTATTTGTATTATATTATGATTTATCAAACCTGTTTGCCTATTTAGGACACAGACGCTTCACTCTCTTTATTTCTGTGTATGCTTGTGTCAGCGTTGCATAAGTAACACAGATAAGACTTACAAAATAGCCTTTGTCAGATCTTCAGGCTCCAGCAAAGCTTTGGTGTCTGTCTGTTTATTTGCGTGATAAAATCACAAACACAACAGGGGAAATGAAAGCCTTACAGCTTTGACAAAATGATCCGTTGGTTTGATACGTCCAGCGGGCCTCACAAGATCCGCAGGACACCCACGCACGCAAAAAGGGCTGCAGCCTTTTAAATACAGTGACTCAACGAAGTGGCCAGTATTCACGGCTGAAGCCATCAACAAGGCCACAGGGGGGGAACTGGGTGTAAGTAAGTCCAGAGCGACATGTGGAAAATGTGTGTGAGGGGTCAGGTCAGTCATGTTTATGAGTAAAAGGGCACGGCCTTAAAGAAGAATGCTTCTAACTTTGGCTCCCGAGGCACTTTAAACGCTGCTTGAAGCATAGCATGTAAGTTCAATCTTGCAGTGTTGTGCAGAAATCTTGAGCACCCCCTCAATTCCTTATAGTTTGCTTCCGAGGAGCCAGACTTTCTTGTAATTTTTTAAAAAGCCAGTCTTGAAAAGTTCTCCAGGCTTTCTGACGGCTTTTCAAAGTGCTTCTTTGTCACTAATTTTCAGTCCAGTCCTTGTACCTGACCACTTTCAGAAGAATGTTTTTATTGTTTGTTAAGCAGCGTAACACTGACTATCAAGCATAAAGAAGACAGCTAACACAAGAGATGAATCAGTTGTTGTCTCTACACATTACAAACAATTTTGCAAAGAACTAATTTTAAATTGTAGCTTTGGGTATTTTGTTACTTGCAGCCTGTCACAAAAACACACCATTTCTTTTGTTGAATCTATGAAAAATGGCAAAGATAACAGAGTCTGACAGGCATAAAATAGTATTTTTGCATCAACAAAGAGCTATTAGCTGAAAACTTGGCATATCTCGGTATGGTGTGCAGTGTGTCCTTAAAAAAATTTGTGGGAACTGGACGAGTCGGGGACAAAAGAAGAAGGGGAAGGCCTTAAAAAAAGAACCTTTGTTTTGTGTTGTCTTGGTTCATTTTGTGTCCTTTCATGGTCGTGCCTCCATCAGGATCTGAGGAGTATTATCCCTCTTTAGATCGAGACTACGCATGGCCAACCGTGACTTAAGTGAATGTCTTGTCTGCCACTTTCCTGTATTGATTGCATCCTGAAGGCTTCTTGTCCCCTCATAGATCCCTTAATCTCAACTGTCCTTGCTGTTTTCTTTACAGTACACTTCAGAAGGGGCTACTAGTTTGAGAATTTTGTAACAAGAGTCATATAAATAAGCAAGAAAACCATCTAAAGATTACAATAAAGAGCTAGTTCTGTACTCAAATTACAGTTTTTTTTTTTTGTTTTTTTTTTACAATTTTTTGATTATGCCCCTTTGTCAGAACAGACACTGACACTAAATCAGAAATCACTTGATATATTGTCTAAAAATTAGAATCCAACAACACTGGATTTTTGCAGCTGGTGCAGATTTTTAGGGACTAAAACTTGTGACTTA
>VUQH01080393.1:0-15992 GCA_015106775.1 Etroplus canarensis | reverse complement strand
AAGATTGTGGAATACTTCAAAAACAATGTTTCTCAATGTCAAATTGCAAAGGCTTTGCAACTCTCATTATCTCCAGTGCATAACATCATCAAAAGATTCAGAGAAACTGGAGATGTCTTTGTGCATAAGGGACAAGCCTGAAGACCTTTATTGGATGCCCGTGGTCTTTGGGCCCTCAGATGACACTGCATCACTCATCGGCATGATTTTTTCACTGACATTACTAAATGGGATTAGGAATACTTCCAGAAACCACTGTCGTTTAACACAATCCACCATGCCATCTGCAGATGCCAGCTGCTCTATCATGGAAAAAGGAAGCCATAACTGAACATGATCCAGAAGCACTGTTGTGCCCTGTGGGCCAAGAGTCATTTGAAATGGACTGTTTCAAAGTGGGAAAGTGTTCTATGGTCAGACGAGTCCAAATTTGACATTCTTGTTGGTAATCACGGATGCTGCATCCTCCAGGCTAAAGAGGAGGGAGACCTTCCAGCGTGTTATGAGCATTCAGTTCAAAAGCCAGCATCTCTGATGGTATGGGGGTGCATAAGTGTATACGGTATGGGCAGCTCGCATGTTTTGGAAGGAACTATGAAGGCTGAAAGGTATATAAAGGTTTTAGAGCAACATATGCTCCCCTCCAGACGACGTCTATTTCAGGGAAGGCCTTGTGTATTTCAGCAGGACAATGCAAAACCACATACTGCAGCTATTACAACAGCATAGCTTCGTCGACGACCACAAACTCTTCAGCAGCTGGAAACCTATATCAGGCAAGAATGGGACCAAATTCAAACACCAGAACTCCAGAAACTCATAACCTCATTGCCCAGATGTCTTCAAACTGTTTTGAAAAGAAGAGGAGATACTGCACAATGGTAAACATGCCCCTGTCCCAACTATTTTGAGACCTGTAGCAAGCATCAAATTTGAAATGAGCTCATTTTGTAATATTTCTCAGTTTAAACATTTGTTAATTTTGTTCTGTTGTGAATAAAATATTGGCTTATCTCAGTTTAAAGTCTCTTAGTTTTCATTTTGTTCAATTTTAAAGAACGTCTCAACTTTTCTGGAATTCGAGTTGTAACTCAACTGCTACAGAAAAATCAGAAGAATGAGTGTGTGTATCTGGGAAGTGCTGTACAGTAGCATTTAAACTGCTGTATTAATGTGTGGGCATTTTAAGCTCTGAAAAAAAAAAACAAAAAAAACCTATATACAGTTTAGCCTAGTTGAAGCCCAGAGGAATATTTGGCAAAAATGCTATGTGAGTTATCAGAGTATCCATTCTCTCACATTTAGATGTGAGAAAGATAACTTTAGATTTATTATTTCAGCTGCAGCCGTGATGTTGCTTAAAGAATAAATATTAAATGAATGAATATTAAAGCAGAATTCAAATACACATTTAGACTATGTGTAAATTTGATATAAGCTCCACAAATAGGTACCCTGTTTTAGGGTCGTATATCAAGGCTTATAGAGTGATCAAATTATTTTGAAATCTTTTGCAGCCAATGGGGAAAAATCATTTCAAGGAATAAAGTTTCACCAAGAATCTCTATTTATTACTGACACTCAAAGACTTTTGATGCCTTTAAAAAATGTTGGACCATTTAAATATACATGCACAGACATCTGAATCTGGTTAGAGGTTCCAGGATCAGTGATGCTATTTCCCAGAGAAATGATTGGTCAGTAGGCGATGAATTCACACCTGCTGATCTCAGATCTCAAACTTAACCTGCTCCGGAGTAGGTTAGGTCTGCAGCATAAGTTATGATGGTGATATATCCCAGTAAGAAGCAAACTGCCTTCATAGTACTGAAAACCCAGAGTTAACCCTGAAGTTACACGGATACGCATAAATCAGCCTTTGTAGTACAGGACTCGGGAGCGGATGTCCCAGCAAATTCACCCGAGGGCCAGTCTGAGCAATGCTCACAGAAATTTTAAAAATTTCTAACAGTTACATGTTAAACTCCACAGGACTAGTATCAAGTATTAAGTTCAGTTCAAAGTAGTAAAGCTCATGAAGGTTCAGTTAGAAAAGCACAGAACAAGTATAGCTTGTTTGAAAGAGTTGGAAGTAAAAAACCTGTTGGGCTGTTTGCAAAGTTGCATCTGAACAAACCACAAGGCTTCTGGAACAGTGTCCTTTGGACAGATGAGACCAAAATGAAACTGTCTGGCTATAATTAACAGCTCCAAACACAGTATATCCACACAAACACCTAATGCCAGCTGCAAAGCACAGAGGTGGAGGTGTGGAGATTTGGGCTTGTTTTGCAGCCACAGACCCTGAGTACCTTGCAGTTATTGAGTCAGCCATGAACTGCTCTGTTTAACAAAGCATTCTAGAATGAAATGTGAGGCCAGCTAAAGCTTGGTCTGAACTGGGTCAGGCAGGACAATGATCCCAAGCACACCAGCAAATCTCCTACAGAACGATAGAGGAAAGAATTAAGGTGTTATAATGGCCCAGTCAAGTCCAGGCTTTTTTCTGATGGAAATGCTGTGTGAAAATAACCACAGAGTGAAAACAAAACCAAACAGTGAGAAAATTCAAGCTCCAACAAGGAACAAAAAAACAGTTTGCTGGGTGATTTGTGGTAGTGGCATCTTTCTTGTCTCCTTAGTCAGATATTGTCACTTTTTCACACAGGAGCATTTTCAGTGGACAATATGGCTGTGCACAGTGTAGCATGACACAAATGCAGAAGGGCACTTTGTGCAAATTTTGGAGACTCTTGCTGATTAGCTGAAAATTCAGTATGTGATGCCTTCAGAATAAGAATGGCTTGGGCTGTTACTATGATTGACACCCCTACGTGGAGACTTGACTCAAGAAGAAACCTATAAAGAAGTAAAATAAATAAACTTCGAAATGTCTGTTCTACAACACAGCTAACGTGTTTTCCATGTCACAGGTCATTACTGATCAATAAGAAACTTAATCACACTGTTATATCCATAAAATTTCCTCCCAGCTCATGGTTGATGTTGTAAAACTTAGGGAAGGGACCCTGCCTGACAAATTTCAAACATCCTGCCTCTCCTTCCTCATGAAGATCAAGAATCTGTTATTTCTTTTTAAAAAAAATGTCATTAATAAAGCTGACGTTGTTTTCACTCATACTTGCTAAGTTAACAGTCTTCTTCCTCTTTGCCCTTGGTGTCACATTGATACATTTCATTACATATATTTAATGAGGGAATAACCTGAAACTCCAAGCAGTGCATGAATTATACTACCCACATGCCCGTGTGAGTGGTATGTGCATGCTTGTGAACAAACAAACAAATAAATAAATTCCACTTTGGCATTTCTCCATAGCACAGCTAGTGGTGAAATACTCCACAGGGTAACTTTCAAACCTCTGTATAGCCAAAGTCCACCTACATGTGCTTTTTAATTTTTTTTTATTTTTAACTGCTCTGGCATGTATAGATGCAAGTTAAACGGCAGCTGTTAGTTTTACTGCACCAACGAAGGCTACACAATTTATACTTTCTTGGTTCATTTAGTTTCACTAAACTCACATCATAGCCTTCACACATACGCCTCCAATTTGAGCAGAAGGCTCATCAGCCAAGGCGACTGACAACACCTGTGCAAGTGTGTAGTGCATATTCAGTGTTTGATGGGCATGTTGTCTTTTCCAGTTAACTTAACTCTTTATAAAAAAAGAAATTGTAAACTTTCTGCCCTATATCACAGTTGCTAAGATAGGCATTATCTTCAGTATAACAAAAAAAAATTAAGAAAGTGGATAAACAAATTGGCTAGATGAGCCTGAGAAGAAAGGTCAAGAGAGGCAAGCCCAGCCTTTGATAATGTTCATCTTTTAGTCTTCTTTCATCAACCCTGGATGACTTTTATATTGCTTTGAAAATGTCAACTCAAAGATATGTAACTGCAAGTAGAAAAATGTGTTGATTGAACTCCTTATTCTCATTAAAAAGTTTTCTCATGAAGGATTTTAATCACGTCCTTAAACATATGTTATGTGTGAACAGTGTGACTGGGTGGAAGAAAAGGCAGATATAAGAGTTGATTTGAAAAAGCATACACAGTCATGTGAAAAAAGAGTTTTCACAGGACTCTGTGGCGTACTGTGTAAAACTAAATAGAACCTTCCTGCTTCCATAGGAATTAAGAGGGTAAGTAGCAGCTAGGTGCTGCTAATCAGCAAATGTGACAACCTCTACAAAAACAGACATTTTCACAGTTTCCAGGTGTGGAGCATTCAGGTTTGTGTTAACACATTTACAGGTATGCTCAGAGAAATTATAAAAAACTCAAGAGCTGCATCTCAGACTCTAAAGATGTGTTAGGATGTTAAATGTTAAAGTCCATGACAGTACAATTAGAAAAAGTCTGAACTATGGCTTGTTTGGAAAGCTTGCCAGGAGAAAGCCTCTTCTCTCTCTAGCAGCATGGCTTAGGTTCACAAAGCTACATCTGAACAGTTTAAAGATTACCCACTCTGCCTCCTGAGTGCTGCCCTAAACAAACCACAAGACTTTTGGAACTTTTGGATGTCCTTTTGACAGATGACATCAAATGTGATGTTAGGTCATAATGGATGGCGCCGCATTTGGTGAAAACCAAACACAGCACATCAGCACACATATCTCATACCAACTATCAAGCACAATGGTGACGGGGTGATGATTTGCACTTGTGTGGCAGCCATAGGGCCTGGGTCATATGGTCATTGAGTTGAACATGAAGTCCTCGCTATACCAAAGTACTCCAGAGTCAAATGCGAGGCAATCTGTCCAGCAGCTAAAGCTTGGGCCAAATTGAATCATGCAATAGAACAGCAGCACATCTACAACAGAAGGTTGTAAGAAAAGAATCAAGGCGTTGCAAAATCCAGATCTCAATTAGACTGAAATGTTGTTTGGGGACCCTAAGAGAGTTGTTCTTAAACAAATCTCCAACATTAATGAACTCAAGCTATGTTATAAAGAAGAGTGGGCCGAAACTCATCCAACAATGTGGGAGACTAATAAAATTATACAGAAAACCATTACTTCAAGCTATTACTTGCTAAGGAGGTACAAGCTATTGAATCATGTGGTGTGCTTAATGTTTCACAGGGCTGCATACACTCACCAGCTACTTTATTAGGCACACCTTGCTACTAGCAGGTTGGACCCCTGGCAGCTGCACATCCATGATTTGAGTATCCCAGTCCACCACATCTTAAAGTTGCTCTATTTGATTGAGATTTGGTAAGAGTTGAGGACCTTTGGGAATAGTAAATGTATTGTCGTGTTCAAGACACTATTTTGAGATGATTTAGGCCTTGTGACATGGTATGTTATCACTGTTAGAAGCAGCAATCAGGAGATGTGTACCCTGTGGGATGGTCAGCAGTAATACTCAGGTAGGCTGTGGTTTTGAAAAAATGGTCATTTGATACTAAGGGGCCCAAAGTGTGCCAAGAAAATATCCTCCACGTCATAAAACCATCACTACCAGCCTGAACCATTGATACAACAAAGGATGGATACATGCTTTCATGTTGTTTATGCCAAATTACCATCTGAATGTTGCAGCAGAAATCGAGACTTGTCAGATCAGGCAGTGTTTTTCCAATCTCTACTGTGCAGTTTTGGTGAGCATCTAAATTGTACCCACAGTTTTAGCTGACAGGACAGGGACTTGGTGCGGTCTTTTGCTGCTGTAGCCCATCTGCTTCAAGATTTGATGTGTTGTGCATTCAGAGCTGCTCTTCTGCATACCATAGATTCAACAAGTAGAGAGTTAAGTTGCTGTTGTCCTCCTATCACCTCAAAACAGTACAGCAATTCTCCTCTGACCTCTCATATCAGCAAGGCACCTGGAGAACTGCTGCTCATTGGAAATTCTAATTTTTAGAACCATTCTACGTAAACCCTGGAGATAGTCATGCAGGAAAATCCCAGCAGATTAGCAGTTTCCTAAATCCTCAGATCCAGTCCATCTGGTGCCAACAACCATGCCACACTCAAAGTCCCTTAAACCACCTTTTTTCTCCATTCTGATACACACTTTGAACTTCAGCAGGATGCCTTGACTATATCTATGGTACATGCCTAAACTGTACTGAGATGCTGTGATTGTCTAATTAGATATTTACATTGACAAGAAGTTTTGAAGGTATATGAAGTGGGTTGAGACATTAAAGACATGCAGTATAAAACAAGTTCAAAACTAAAAGCAAATATAAAAAATAAAAAATAAAAATGGTACTGCAGCAGTTATCAGGTATATACACACATGTATGCACTCTGAATGACTAGTGGCTTCTTATGAGTGTTAATAGATTCACACTGAAGCATTATAACTTGTATCAGTATTCAAGGAGATACATGATAAAAATGATCTAATCAAGTGTCCTCTGTCTGGTTAGCATCCTTAACAAGCTCTCTCCATTGCTAATGAGCTAATTAAGACATCATTTTAATCAGACTTACGGTGGCTTATTGCAAACGAGACACTAGATTCACAGTAAACCAAAAAAGTGCAGATATGAAAGAAAGGAGGTGAAGGGAAATGTTTACAGTTCAGTGAAGCTGAAGAAGATGAGGGGAAGGGAGGAACGTCAGAGAGAGTTGCCACCAGAAGTAATTTGGAACTTATAAAGGCATAAAATGACAAGTAGAGAGAGTTGGTGTTAATTCCTAATGTTTTCATAAAGAAAAAAGCAGCTAGCCCTGCTAACATATGCTGTTCTGTGAAGAAATACATTTCTTGTTAGTTTTCAGTTTTTATCTTATGCTATATCTTATCATCATAATAACTTTAGTCCTATATTGCTTTTTTAATAGCAAATGTACTGACATGTCAGGTCAGCATATGCACAGGTGTAATTCATAACAACCATACATTTCATTTTGGTGTACTAAAGGCCCTGGCTGTGAACAATGACTTTTTCATGACTCTGCTGCATAAAATATAAAGAAAAACACAGTGTAGTGATTTGCAAATCTCATAAAACAATGTTTTATCTTAAAAAAAAAATTGAAAACATATCAAATGTTTAAATTAAGACATTTTACTATTTCATAAAAAAATACTAGTTCATCTTGAATTTGATAGCAGCAATGAGTCCTAAAAAAGTTAGGACAGCTCCATGTTTATCACCACGTAGCATCCTGTCTTCTTTTAACAACAGTCTGTAAATGTCTGGGAACTGACATTTAGGGACTCTTCCGTTATGAAGCCATGTTGTAATAGCTGCAGTCTGTGGTTTAGCAGTGTCTTGCCGAAATATGCAAGGCCTTCTCTGAAAAAGACATCAGGAAGGATGCATGTGTTGCTCTAAAACCTGTTCATACCTTTCAGCATGACAGTACCTTTCCAGATGTGCAAGCTGGCACTAATGCACCCCATACCATTAGAGATGTAGGCGATTGACCCTCTCCTTTTTAGAAAATGAGGTGTCCATGATTTCTAAAACAAATACCTTTTGATTGGTCTGACCACAGAACAGTTTTCCACTTTGCTTCAGTCAATTTTAAATGAGCTCTGGCCCACAGAAGATGGCATCATTTCTGGATCATGTTCACATACGGCTTCTTCTTTGCTTGATAGAGCTTTAACCTGCATTTGTGGATGGCACTGCACAAATCTGGGCCCCTGCAGGGATTTCCATGACAGAATCATGTCTGTTTTAAATACATCGAAGACCTAAAGCTCACTAGCACTCAATACTGGTTTTCAGCCATGTGCCTTGTGCTGAGATGTCTCCAGAGTCTCTAAATCTTTTGATGATTTTATGTACTGTAGATAGTCAATGTGTTTGCAATTTTCCATAGAAGAACATTATTCTGTAAGTGCTCCACAATTTGAAGATGCAGTTTCTGGCTGATTGCTGAACCTCTGCCCATCTTTAATTCCGAGAGCCTGTGTTTCTCTGAGGTGCTCTTTTTATACCCAGTCACGTCACTGGTCTGTTGCCAATTGCATTCATTAGTAGCAACACGTGCCTCTAGCTGTTTCTTTTTAGTACCACTTTGGCCTTTGGTTGCCTTGTCCCATTTTTTTGAGACATGTCGCTGCCATAAAATTCCAGATAAGCTAGTATTTTTCATGAAATAGTATAATATCTCTCCTTAAACATTTGATTTTTCTAATTTCCTTTGTAAGTTAATGGTTGGTCAAATAGATTTGCATGTCATTACAGTGTGTTTTTATTAATGTTTTGCAGAGTGTCCCAACCTCTTTTGAATTGGGGCTGCAGTTCCAATGTCTTACTTTTGGGCATAGTGGCATGATGACCTATTGGGAGTCCTAAAGCATCTTAATCAAAAGTACCTTTCGCTGCTCTGCTGTATCGTCCCCGAAGGGTTGCCAAAGCGGAATAACCTGCATTGGTAGAGGTTTTACACTAGATGCCCTTCCTGACGTAACCCTCCATGGTGAGAGGGGCGTGTGTCCCCACCTGGAATCGAATCAAATTGAATAAGGGACCTTTTGCTTGTAAGGCAAATGCAAAGACAAGTCAAATGTTTTTGCAGTCTTTGTGTATACTTTTCAGACTGTCATTAAAGCTTTTATGTTCTTTATTTCTTACTCCTTGTTTTATTCTGTTTGGACATTTTGTTTTTTAATTTGTCCCCTTAATTATGTGCTCTACTGTTGTGGCCTCTATCATTTTTCTGTTTAGGTGTATACAAACATAAATGTAGGAATCAACAAGCCATTTTCATGTAATATTAGAACACAATCTCTTTCTGTATCTGTATCCTTGGTAATCACATGTGATTATGGGCTCTTGCTTTTTCCACACTTGATGTGCTTAGTGCGATGAGATCTCAAATGTTGCAAGCTTTAAAAACATAGTGCATCCCAAGATAAAAGTAGTTAAGCTCCTATAGGGGTTATACTTATTTTTCCTCCTGTCAAAGCGGTAGTGTAGCTTTTGGCTAATCTTGCTTGAGACAAAAAAGAAGCAGAAGAGGCCAAATTATTTGACCTTTAAAGCTGCTGGGTGTTTCTCTTAAGATTGTGGCTAGATTTTACACCTGGCTGGGTTCCAATCACAGTGTGAGTCAGACCACCTCTGGATGCTATTAGGATCAGCAGATAGTGTGTTTTCTTGTCTTTATTTATGCTTTTCTTCATCCAGCTATATTGTTTGTTACTGCTTTCTTTTTGCCTTCAAACCAGAATGATTTGATGATGTCACCATCAGGGCTCTATTGGGTTATTTCTTCTGCTGCAGGATTTTCTGACATTTAAACATTGGTATACAGTAAACACATTGGATGTGGCATTGGTCACTGTTTCTTTTGAACAATAGATCAATGGATCCAGTTTATTGTTCAGGCACAGCTGAGTATCCACATACATTTATGCACTGTATGGACAGAAGGGTTGGGTTATATTAATCATTGAATTCAGGTGATTCATTCAGTCCATTGCCACAGGTGCATAAAATCAAGCACCTAGCCATGCAGTTTGCCTTTACAAACAATTGTGGAATAATGGGCCTTCCTAAAGAGCCCAGTCCTGTAATAGGTAGCCACCGTTGCAACAAGTCAATTCGAGAGATTTCTTCCCCCTAGATATTCTTGATCAACTGTGATTGGCTTCATTGAAAAGTGGAAGTGTTTAGAAGCCACAGCAGTTCAGCCACAAAGTGGCAGACCACGTTTACAGAGTGGAGTCACTGAGTGCTGAGGCACATAGTGGAAAAAGTTGCCAATGCTCTAATGACTCATTAACGGCAGAGTTCCAAACCTCCTCTGGCATCAACATCGGCACAAAAACTGTGCCCGTGTAGCTTCATGGCATGGGTAACCATGGCTGACCAGCTGCATGGAAGCCTTATATCACCAAGCACAATGCCGAGTGTGAGATGGAGTGATGCAAAGCACACTACCACTGAACTTCTGAGCAGTGGAAATGTGCTCTGTGGAGTGACGAATCCTGCTTCTATGTCTGGTAGGCTGATGGATGAGTCTGGATTTGAGGAATCCCAGGAGCTGCCAAACTGCGCTGTGCCAAATGTAAAGTTCAGTGGAGGATGGACAATACTATGTGGTTGTCGTTGTGGCACTGGCTTGCGCTCCTGAAGGGAACTCTTAATGCTTTAGCTGACCTAGATATTCTGGGCAATTCTATGCCTCCAATTTTGTGGGAACAGTCAGGGGAAGGGCTTTTTTCTGTCCCTACATGACTGTGCCTCAGTACGCAAAGCAAGGTCCATAAAGGCATGAGTGGGTGCGTTTTGTGTGGAAGAACATGACTGAACTGCACAGAGCCCTGACCACAACCCCATCAAACAGCTTTGGGATGAACGAGAACGCAGACTGCAATTTAGACCTGCGTTTCCAACATCCGTGTCTGACCTCACAACATCAGTGTTTGATCTTCTGGATAAATGAGCAAAAATTCCCACAGATACACAAAAATCTTGTAGAAAGCCTTCCCACAACAGTGGAGGCTGTTATAGCTGTTACTGCTTATGGATTAAGAATGGGATGTCATAAAAGCTCCCATTAGTCTAATATACAGGTACCATAACATGCTGAATTTTGAGATAATTTTAAAGTATTTTAAAGTATTTTTGTTAGAAATGCTCTACTGTGGAATAAGTGTACGTTTTCATTTGAAAAGGCTTATATATTATAGTTATGCTATATGATGTTATAGTAATCATAACAGTTCTATCATATAATCTTTAAATTAACATTACAATTAAGAACATCTTTTTTGTGATGTTCTATTGTAAAACCCAACTTTACAATGGCAAGATTACTCTCATCATTAGATTACTGTTCTTTCCCCTCAACATCTGATTTTAAATGAGAGCTAAAATCTTTCACATTAGTGTTTATTTATACATAAAACCTGTCCATCTGAACAATGCTATAGGGCTCCACATGCTTTTGTAGCTACAGTTTTAGTACACACACAAATTCATTGTTGTTTTTTGTCAGGTTGGTGATGTTCAACTCTTCATCTGTGGAGTGTTGTATCCAGTTGCTTAGTTTTTGAGTCTTTTCAACGGAACAAAAAAAAAATAAAAATAACAAAGGCCTTTATTTTATTTATGACCACATCAAAGCCCATAGTAACACCTACTGAGCAAGATGGTGATGGCAGAGATGCATCTCACTCTGTGGTGTTTGGAGTCATATTCACCCTCCAGAATTGATTTGGGAATGATCAGAAGCACCTCTGAATAGTGACTTGTCACAGCAGGAAAGGAATTAAGTGAAAAGAATGTTCAATCAAGTAGAAGTTCCCAGCAAGACAAAATAGTTACATAGGAATACCAGGAAATGGCTAACCTGACATTAATGCACTGTATCTTTGCTTTTCCTGACATGACATGCAAAAATATGAACTGTTGAAAAAGGTCTACTGAACAATGGAAAATGATATAACAGTTATAATTTAATTCATTATAATAATTTTGACATCTAAATTATGTTTGCAGAATCCTCTGTGTTAGCGGCTAAATAATGAAATAGCTGCACCTCTTCAAACGTTTACATGAGTAACATTCATCATCGACTGATTCACCTGCTTTCTCCTGCTCTCAGGGTACCTAGCAAATCCATGCTTCTCACATGTGTAATTTGCTCTGCACCATTCAGTACTCTTTGTATCATCAGCAACAAGCGGTCAAAAGGAAAAAACAGGGTTTCTACAATGAAAAGCAGACTCTCTGTCACAAATACAGTTAAACCCAGAAGTTTGGAGCAATGACACTATACTTATTTTGTAAATTTACCTCTTTGGACCATCACGGTGGATTTTAAATATGTCAAAATATGATCAAATTCCAGACTTAGGGTAGACAGGAATTACAGCCATTTTCATACACTAAAACCCATGGACATCACCAAATGCTGTGTCTCCTCCCTGGAGATGCTCTGGCAGGCCTCTACTGCAGTCGCCTTCAGTTGCTGTTTCTTTGTGTGTCTCTGCCTTCAGTTTTTGTCTTCAGTAACTGCAAAGCTGCTCTACTGGTTTGAGATCAAGTGACTGACTTGGCTATAGAAGAATATCCCATTTCCTTTAGTTGAGAAATTCTTGGGCTCCTTTTGCAGCATGCTTTGGCTCATTATCCACTTACATACACTATGATGTGCCATCCCATCATTTTCCTGCATTTGTCTGAATCTGAGCAGTAAAGTATAGTCCCGAATGCTGCAGAATTGTTACTTCTATAAGCAGTTACATCATCAGTAAACACTAGCGATGCAGTTCCATTGGCAGCCATGCATACCCATGTCATAACATTGCCTCCACCATGTTTGACAGATGATGTGGTATGCTTCAGATATTTCTGTCTCCAGACTTTTCTCTTCCCCTCATTCTGGTTCATGTTCATCTTGGTTTCATCTGTGCAGGGAGTTTTTCCAGTAGGCAGGCTCTTTAGATCTTTTCTGGCAGGATGTAATCTAGTCTTCCTGTTCTTGAATGTAGCCAGTTTTTTTCAAAAAAGCATTTGTCCCCAAACTTATAAATCTATATGTATATCTGGCTTCAACACTCCCATCACATCCAGCTGAGAGAATACAATAATCCGACCACCTCTTTATGACTAACTCTATACCTTTCTCACCAGTCTTCATCTCTTCGATCCTCTCTTTGTTTATCCCCTCAGCTTTTCATGTTCTCTGCTCTGCTCTGGCCTCCTCCCCTTTGTATCATACCACTTTTCACTTATTGGTTTGCTTTCCGGCCGCTCATTCTCACACTTTCCATCTCTGACAGGCTCTATCCATTTTTAATATAGCTGCTGGTGATGGACGTGCCATCAGCCTGGCAGTAGCTTCAGTGTTAGGCTCTACCATGAAGGCCTGTAGATTCTAACAGATGCAACGACTTTGGCTTTGTCTGATTTGCTCCATGAGCACAGAGCTCTCTGCGAGTTGCTGCTGGGCTCCCCAGCTACACATTGAGGGAAGTCGTGACACTGAGAATAGTGTTTTTAAGGCCCTGGTGATTGTCTGAGATATTTTTGACCACTTTGTGTGAACAAAGCTTGTTGCTAAGCAGTAAAAGTCTCTGCTCCACATCTGGAGTTTAATGCGTTGCTTTGTGATTTTTGGTTAAGGAACATCATATCAAACAAATCTGAACCATATGGGGCATACTGAAGGGTATTTTATGGGTGAAATGAGCCATCTGTTTAAACACAGAGTTGTCTCATGCATTCCCAGCGGTGGTTTTTCATTGTGATCTAAAGTCTGTGTAGAAATTGCAATAAACAGCCCTACATTCATAATTGTACACAAGTAAAAAGAATCTGAAAATAAAAACTGGAAAAAGTGCTTAGTGTCAAAGTTCTAAAGTATTACAGGATGGCCCCTTCAAAGCATTAAACTGTTGCTTCATTTCCTACATAGTTTCAAATCTAAAGCTAAAGTTTTAGGAGCTTATTGGCAGAGGCTGAGCTGGAGGCGTTAGAGTTGACCAGAATGGACAGGATTAGAAATGAGTACATCAGCAGGACAGCTCTGGTTGGGCAGTTTAGAGATAAAGTCAGAAAGATGAGGTTGGGATGGTTTGGACATGTTTAGAGGAGGGATAGTGGATATACTGGACAAAGGATGTTAAAGATGGAGCTGCCAGGCAGGGGGAGATGCAGAAGGCCACAAAAAATGTATATACATAGTGAAGGAAAACATGAAAAGGGTCAGTGCAACAGAAAGAGTGAGAAGGAGGCAGATGAGCCACTGTGGTGACCCCTAATGGGAGAACAAGATTGCATGTTTTATTAAATCAGCAGGGCAACTACAAGAAATACATGAGATGAATGTAGTGCACTTAACTTGCTGACTGGCTGGCCTGATACTGGACATTAGAAGGTTGGAAAATATGATCGTCAGTCCATAAATCTGAAGCCACCTGTGGACTAACGAGTCACTGGCAATTCATCTGCTCACATGTTGACACATAGGGCTGTGGATAGCTTCCTGATTTGCAAATGTTTGCACTGGAGTGGAGAGTAGTAAACCCGATCAGATGGTTGAGGTCTGCAAGTTTCTAGTAATAACCGAGAAACTCACAGCTAGCACTGGCCAGATATGAGGAATCACAATACAATACATTTTTCTGTGAATGTTAATACTTGCATTCTGTGGTTCTGTTGTCAGTTCATCTATAGATGCAAGCTCCTCAGTTCACAATAATATATTTTTATCCTTGTAGTAGCTTTTACATACTCTGCGTTCAAGTTTTGGTCTTTTCCTTCAGTTGATTTTGGGGGGGTGAAACAGGGCAGAATATATGCAGATGCAATAGTTATAGTTACACAGCAGAGAATCAAGAACACCACCAGTAGATTATTATTGCTGATAGCCTATACAAAACATTTGGCTTAAAATATCCTTAAGATAACAGGAAACCAAAAACTATGATGCAAAAAGATGGAACAGTGAGCCAGGAGAACAGGTTTTTAAGACGGTAGTGAGACCTGCTGTGATGTATGGTCTGGAGACGGTGGCACTGACAAAAAGACAGGAGGCAGAGCTGGAGGTGGCAGAACTGAAGATGTTGAGATTTTCTCTGGGAGTGACCAGGATGGACGGGATTAGAAATGAGTACATCAGAGGGACAGCTCTGATGTACTCATTTCTTGGTTCCAAAAATGGTTTGGACATGTTCAGAGGAGGAATAGTGGATATATTGGACAAAGGATGTTGAAGATGGAGGACATGCAGAGGGTTGGTGTGAGGGAAGAGGATGCAAGGGATAGGATGAGATGGAGGCAGATGATCCTCTGTGGCGACCCCTAATGGGAGCAGCCGAAAGAAGAAGACGCACTGTGCTGCTTCTTGTGGTATTCTCCCCCTATTTAAATGTAGGGGAGCATTCTACACCGGATGCCCGTCCTGACACACTAGTAGGCGGGGCTTCTGGCTCCACCTGGACTCAAACCAGGGGCTTTTCGCTTGTGAGGTGAATGCATAAACCACTATACTAATACCTCTGATAGAAAACACAATGGACTATCTGAGAATCACCTTTTATCCAGGTACAAATTTCACATTTTCTGTGTGATAATGATCATATCCTGTGCAATTCTGCAGGACTTTTCACCTTGGGTTTAATCCTAATTTTCCTGGCCAGGTCTAGCATCAGGTTATGAGGTGACCACTGCGTTTAACACCACGTGATCACACTTTGATTGATATAGAGTTTCTAGACAGACAGCCCTCCTGCTTTCATCACAGTCACTGGATAAGAGCCAGGCTCTGTAATGTGCTTTACACCTTCAGGTTCTAACTTGTGATTGATGCAATGAATGGCTGTCAGGTTCATGTTTTCATTTGGTGCAAGAATGAGGCCAGGGATAGTGCATAAATCATGTTTTTTGCCTCTTTCTTCTCTTGTGTCTTTTCCATCAGTTACAAACTACAGCCATAAAGATGAATACAGGATTCTCTTTTATGTGTGTTTGTTCCCTCCATTTTACTTTTGAAAAAAATTTGATGTTGAAAAGACATGTAGTGCTGCAAAATAATCAGTGACTCCGCTCAAATGCATTAAACCTAAAGTAACAAGCCTGTTTTCAGGAGTAGAAGGTAGAGCTAGTTGTGTTAAAATGTAAGGAATAAAAATTAATTACTGTAAAATATATAATCTAAAGTAATGTAATGTAAGTATAGAACAAAGTATTTGTATTTGGTACATTCCATGTCTGGTGGAAATTGAAATGAGTATTCTGGTCCAACAAACTTTAAGAAATAAGACTGTAGCTCTGCAGGCCCAGTTAAGCAAACTCAAAGCTTCTTTTCCTCCTTCTTCTTCTTTCAGCTGCTCTCATTAGGGGTTGCCAAAGCAGATCATATGTCTCCATCTCATCCTATTTTGGCTTGTGTCCTCCTTCACTATATTCATGAACCTTGTCTGTGCTGTTTCTCTTTTCCTCCTGTCTGGCAGCCCCATCTTCAACATCCTTTGTCCAATATATCCACTATCCCTTATCTGAACATGTCCAAACCATCTCAGCCTTGCCTCTCTG
>VUQH01080389.1:0-12415 GCA_015106775.1 Etroplus canarensis | reverse complement strand
ATCCGGTATGGAAGTCCTGTTATGAATCCGCATATTTGATTTGGCAAAGTTTTTACGCCAGATGCCCCTCCTGACGCAACCCTCACCATTTAGCTGGGCTTGGGACCAGCACTAGGAGTACACTGGCTTGTGGGCCTCTGTGGCTGGTTTACCCAGAAGCATTTAAGTAGCAGCTATAATAAGAACTGTTCAAATTTCCTAAATGCTAAAAAAAATGTGCTTCAATATTTCTAAGAATCATCCTTTATGATACCAGATAATGCCACCCTACAGATTCTCTTAGCACTGCAGATGTCTTTGAAAAGATCACACCAAGAGCACACCATGCAATCCTGGAAAGTGGGGTAGGGAGACTCAAGGATAACAGTAAAACCATCATAGAAATGTCTGCAACATACTCATACTTTTTTCCACTGTATGAAAAGAGATACTGAATAGAGTGGCCTTAATGGAAGGACACAATTCTTTTCAAAAACAAAACATTATAGCACATCCCAAGTTTGCAAAGGAATAGCCTGAAGTTTTACAACACCTTTGAGACACTGTTCTGTGGATAGATGAGACAGCAGCTGAACATTTTGACAAAACACACAATGTGATGTTTGGAGGGGAAACAGGACAACAACACCAATATCTCATCTCAACTGTGAAGCATGGTGTAAGGAGCATAGTTTGGGGGCTGTTTTGCTACCTCAGGGTCCAGATGCCTCAAAATCACAGAGGAAACAATTAATATAAAAATGTATCAAGAAATGTTACAGGAGAATGTCAGTGCAGTAGTCCGTGACCTGCAGAGGATGAATGAACAAGCAACAAGAAACTGATCCAAAGCCCATAATGCAGTCAGCAAGAGAATGGTTGAAAAAGGAACAAAAGTCCCATTTTTGGAATAGTCAAGTTCTTGCCTCAACTCAACTGAGATGCTGTGGGGGTGTTTAGTCAAGGTATCCCAGAAATATTCATGAACTGAAACAGTTTTGTTAGAGGGTATGGTACAAGTTGCTTAATTCAAGAGTTCATTTATTTTTCTTACTTACTTTATATGTGCAATAAAATGATTGTCTCCAATATCCTATTTCTTCATAATGATTTCTCTTGAAATTTCAACTTCTGACATACTAATACAGACCTGACATTAAACTATCAAAGCAGACTGCTTTTCAGAGGTTTTAAAACTAAGCGCAGGGGATAACTTGAACTACAACAGCTCCAAGCAAAATGGCATGAATATCAACATGACAAGCAATAAGGGACAACCAAACAGAAAGAAAAGGTATCAAGAATAATTATGTATTTGTGTGAGCAAGAGGAAAAGAAAAGGCGAGGGTAAATTACTCAGGGATTACTTCAAGCAGTTTGATTAATTCGAAAAGCCCGAAGTCGATTATGTGCTATGCAAGAGGGATGGGACTTCTCATACAATGAGAATGTAATTACACCACAGACAGGGTACTTTAAAAGGTGTTGAAACCTTGTGACATTTTGAGACAATGTGGTCATTATTGTCAGCAGTTTCAATTAAAACACATTTTTTTCATGCTAATTTGAGTCTCTAAAGCATATAGACACGTCAGCATCAACTCAAATACCTCCTTTCATTGCTTAAACAAAGAAATAACAATGAATACTCTATTAAAGACGCCTTGCTCAGTGTGGGAATGGATCATTTAGTCCTTATCTAATTTTTACTGCATATCATAGTAGTAAACTGATCTGATAGATCTCCTAGTGTGTTTTTTGTCTAAAAAAAACTCAAATATAACAAGAAAAACAACATGAAAAAGCAGCAGCTTCCTAGATTCAAGTGTAGTAACTTGCATATACAGTCAGTGAAAAATTAAGTACAGCCTTACTGCTTCCATGGGAATTAAAAGTGCAAGTAGCTGCACTTGATTAACTGATCATAGCCAAGTGTGACCACCTCTATAAAAGCAGAAGTTTGGGCAGTTTGTTGATCTGCAGCATTAAGTTTTCTGTTAACATAATTCAAGAAGGAAAGACATCAGCAGTTGTTGCTGCCTATCAATCTGGGAAGGGTTATAAGGCCATTTCCAAAAAAATTAAATATATTCTTCTACAGTGGGAAAGATTATGAACAAGTGGAAAGCATTCAAGACAGGAGTGGACATCCCACCAGATTTACCCCAAGGTCAGACCATGCTATGTTCAGGGAAACTGCAAAAACCCAAGAGCTACATCTCAGACTCTACAGACTCCAGTTAACACATTAAATGTTAAAGTTCATGACAGTGCAATTGGAAAAAGAATGAACAAGTACTTTTTTGTTTGTTATGTTCCTAGGAGAAAGACTCTTCTCTCCAAAAAGAACATGGCTGCACAGCTTAGGTTTGCAAAATTGCATCCAAACAAACAATGTCTCCACTTCAGTCTTGTCTGTCCAGACAAGACTGAAGTGGAGACATTGTGCCACAATGTCACATTTGGCAAAAACCAAACACAGCATTTCAGCGCAAATACCTCTTACCAACACATGTCAAACAAAGTGGCGGATGACTTATGATTTGGGCTTGTTTTGCAGCCACAGGACCTGGGCACCTTACAGTGTCTGAGTCAGCCATGAACTCCACTATACCAAAGTATTCTAGACTCAAATGTGAGGCCATCTGTTCGACAGCTAAAGCTTGGCCAAAATTGGGTCAGGTAATATGACAGTAATCTCTAGCACAGCAGCAAATCTCATACAGTCATACAAAAATGATTACTTCAAGTTACTGCTGCTAAAGTGGTCCTACAAGCTACTGAATCATGAGGTGTACTTAGGTTTTCACAACTTCATAGAGTCCTATGAAAACTTTCTTTTTCACATGACTGTAGATAAATGTGGTCAATTTTGGTTAATTTTACTGTGAAGCACAATTCAATCTTATTTAAAGAAGACATTGACAGTTTAAAATTTGTGTATTGAACCAGTTGGTTGTGCAGTGTAAAGCTCAGATCTCACTGGGAGAGAAATGTTTTGCTTGTTCCAGATACATTTTATTAGCATACATCACACGATCTACTGTTTTCTATAGATGTCACCATGCCTGATAACAGATGGTTTCGTGACCTCCACATAATTATGTTATTCCTTCCATCCATCCATCCAGTTCAGAGTCACAGTGGGGGCTGGAGCCTATCCCAGCTTCTATAGGGTGGGACGCAGGGTATGCCCTGGACAGGTCACCAGTCTATTGCAGGGCTAACAGAGAGAAATAGACAATCATTCACGCTCGCATTCAATCATACAGCCAAGTTATAATCACCAATCAACGTAACCCCATTATGTAATTATGTTATTTTATGTTTTTATTTTAAGATAGTTGATGTGCTTGTCTAAAGAAATTTACTATCAGTGTAGGTATGACCGGATAAAATGTCATTAGAACTAATAAAAGTGAGACAGAAGATAAGGCACTGGTGGAAGAAACATGTAGAGAATATTTGTCACTGAGCACATGAAGGTGCCAGAAATAACAGCAATTCAGATGTATTTGTTTTCTTGTCTGTTTTTACATAAAGATCTCCCAAAGTACCTTGACCTGCTGTCTTTAAGAATATATGGAGTACTATGTGTAACACTTTTAACTTCCCCACAGGTACTACCATTACCTGTTCTCTCACTACTTGCCCCAGTCTCTGCGGACTCTGGTGGATCGCACCTCCAACTGTGAGGACATCCTCATGAACTTCCTGGTCTCAGCTGTGACCCACCAGCCACCAATCAAAGTGGCTCAAAGGAAGCAGTATAAGGAGCTTCCCAGTCCACAGGTAGGTAGCACACTGTGTTTGATGTTGCAGTTTCTGGATGCTGTTGCCTCAGTTGTCATAACAAGATTGAATACTAAACAGCATGTCCCTGTCCTATCTCCCAGGGTACGAAGAGTGTCCCCTGGGCCAACCCAGAACACTTCAATCAGAGGCAAGAGTGTGTCAACACCTTTGCCAACTGGTTTGGCTACATGCCCCTGGTCCATTCTCAGTTTCGCCTGGACCCCGTCCTCTTCAAAGATCAAGTGTCTGTCTTCCGCAAGAAGTACAAAGATTTGGAGAGGGCGTAACCTTTACCGCTAAGGAGAAAAGCCAGGGAACACTGAAGTCTCATCTAGAGGCATTTTGGACAGACAAATGGACCAATCAGTTGCAGACTGTCAAGACATGTCATTCAAGGACTGCATGAACTTTGGACAAAGAGGCAGTGGGGTCCATTTGTGACATGGACAAAGTACAATTATCAGAAAGACCCTGGCGGTCTGGACTTTGTGGATATGGATAGGGTCTATAAAAGTGCTTCAAATGATTCTTCAACCTCCATGAGTCTGAGAAATATGGGGTCCTAAAATTGTCCCTGTGTTTGGACATCTCACTGAGAAAGGACAGTCCCTGTCAGACAGATTAAATAAAGGAATATGTGTGAACACTTCAGATGTCAGTGCTACTGCAGTGGCAATGAGTAGGGTGTGACTATCTCATGCCAGGAGCACCCAAGGGACTGGTATTGGTGCCATGCACTGCGGCTGGCAATGTGTGTCTCCATGTTTCTGTGCAGGGACCGTTGCCAAGGAAACAGATCATTTCACATTAAAATGCTAACTGTAAGACCAATAAAATGATTTATAAATGCAAACTCTTGTGTAGTGCTGCAGAATGTTCATATAGTTTGTGTCTTAATTTGCCAAACATATTCTGTGTGGCCAGGACATACATTTCTAATAGTTATAATTTAAGGTGCAAGCAACATAGAAAACATAGAGAGGCTGATTGTAACTTGCTGGTTTTCTATCCTGTAACTCTACAGCCCTATGAAAAGGACCATCTAGTTCTGGTTGCGCTGCCAAGGTTGACACTATCACACCTCTCTCTTGAAAAATACAGACACAAAAAAATATAAATCAAGGTTATTTCATAGGAATCAATCACTATTAATAAGGTCTGTAAATGAACATGGATAATCTGTAGGCAAAGGGGCAAGCTTTTTGGTACTAAAACCTTTATATTTTCCATTTGTAGTGTACGTTGACCAATCACATTTGGGAAGGCTTTGATTACATGCAATGTGGGTAAACAGTCCACATGGATAGCAAATCAGGGATTCTGTTTGCTTGAACATAATCTCAAAACTAGTGGCTATCATCTGACAATGATTTAACTTTTTATACTTTAGCTGCATTTATAAACAGTGAAGAAACACAAGGTCTTGAACTGGATATCTTGGCTACCCCAAAACCTTCCATCAAAATTGCCACTTTCCCCAAAAGTCGGCAGACTAACCAATAGACTCATAGATTTGTGAGGAACTGACTAAACTGGGCTAGACTTCGCACTAATCCTACATACATATTTTAATGTACTCAGTTAACCAATTAATCCTTTACGCTTTAAAATACAACAAACACTGGGTTTGTCATACTGTTGAAAGCAGTACCAGCAAATTGTCATTAAAATAAAAACTAAAATAATTATTTAAACTGATATCAGTTAAACCTTTTACCAAAAAAAATATACAACTAACTGTGCAAAACTAAGCATACTGCAACTTTTTGATTTACACAATTCATTTTGTGGAAACGTGCAGGTGCTGGAAACGTTCCTCTGAGATTTTGGTCCATATTGACATGATTGCATTGCACAGTTCCTGCAGAGTTGTTGGCTGCCCATCCACGATGTGATTCTCCCATTCCACCACATTCCAAAGTTGCTCTGTTGGTGACTGTGGAGACCATTTGACTACAATGAACTCATTGTCTTGTTCAAGAAACCAGTTGGAGATGATTTGAGCTTTGAGGCATGATGTGTCACCCTGCTGGGAGCAGCCATCAGTAGATGGTACACTATGGTTATAAAGGGATGGACAAGGTCAACAACAATACTCAGGTAGGCAGTGGTATTTAAACCATGCTCAGTTTGTATTAAGGGGCCCAAAGTGTGTCAAGATTATATCCCCCACACCATTACACCACCACCAGCAGCTTGAAGCATGGATAGAAGGCAGGATGAATCCGTACATTGTTATTTATATCAAATTATAACCCTACCGTCCAAATGTTACAACAGAAAATAAGACTCACTGGACCAGGCGTTTTTCTAACCTTCTATTGTCCAATTTTGGTGAACCTATGCTAGCCTCAGTTTCTTGCACAGCAGAAGACCTCATCAGGTCTTCTGCTGTGCTGCTGTGACCCATCTGCTTTAAGGTTTTGTGTTAGAGATAGTCTTCAGTTCTGGTTGTAACAAGAGGTTATTTGAGTTACCGTTGGCTTCCTATTAGCTTAAAGCAGTCTGGCCATTCTCCGCTTGACCTCTTGCATCAACAAGGTGTTGTCACCCAGAGAACTGTCGCTCATTGGGTATCTTCTCTTTTATAATCCATTCTTTGTAACCTTAGGGATAGTTGTGTAGGAAAAGGTCAGTAAATCAGCAGTTTCTGAAATCCTCCATCAGCCTGCCTGATACCAACAACCATGTCACAAAGTCACTTAAATCACCTTTCTTCCCCATTCTGATGCTCAGTTTAAACTTGAGCAGGGGATCTTTACCATTCCTACATGCCTGAATGCACTGACTTGCTACTGTACCATATGATTAGATATTTGCATTAATGAGCAGCTGACAGGTACACCTAATGAAGTGGCTGGCGAGTGTACAATTAAATAAAGAGAACTTTTTGGCCAAGAGTTTGCTAGGAAAGTTAAGCAAGTACAATTACAGCAGTCGAAGGTGCAGCTTAATAACATCCTCTGTGGCTGAGACTCTTCAGCTCTATGTTGCCTTGTTGTGGTGCAGGAGAACTACACTGAGAAGCTGCTGGTGTGTAAAGAAAGATGAACAAAGAAGGCGAAGGTCACAATGTGCATCATTATTGTGTAGGTGGATGTACTTTGATGCACTTGTACTGTATATAACCTTAGTTGTGAGGGAGATCATGCATTCCCACATCCGCCCTCAGGGTTACGACTGACACTATAGAGTGAATACTGCAAAGTCTGAGTGGGCCCGACTTGTTTGGAAGCAGGACTTTGAAAATATATTTTCAGACGTTTTGTTTTTTAAAAGTTTATTATATACAAAACAAAATACCCAACAGATCAAGCATTAGTCCCACATTTTACAAAAATAAATTCACAGACAAGCAAGTCTTAACATCCTCAGGGCAAACAGGTGTGATGTCTAGCACTCAGGAAGCTAATCTCATTAAGCACATGCAGACACACACACACTTGTACAAAGCACCTGAGATACATAGCTGCCAAGGGACCAATTTAAATTCTGAACCCTTAGTGTTTTACAACCGACAGAGCATAAATATGGGCAATTGTTGCTATTGTAAACGCAATCGTCAGATCAGCTTCTGTGCTTTCTGGAAGAATTACCTGCAATGAATTCAAGACTACTGGTGTCAAGTCAGCACCTGGAGGCAGAACACCATGAATATAGCATTTGAGGTTTCTTTCTCTTGTGTTTTTTTTAACCTGCGGCAATCCAGGTTATCCAACTTATTATTTTAACAGTATAAAACATAAGTCTGTAACTTATTCAAGTAGCTAAAAAACAGTTCCAGAGCACTCTGCAAACATAAACTGGGATGTCAGCCACCTCACACAAAGAGAAAATAATTCCTGGAATTGGAGTGTATCAGCTTATCCTGTTATTGGCTTTGACTCGAGTATTTTCCCGTCATGTTTATAGTTTCTCCTTTTTTGTCCATCGAAACAATAAACAACATAAGCTCTTAGATGAAAAGGTGCAAGTAAATTATGAGTTTGAGTGATGAGGTGCCCACTCAGAGGAGGTGGAAGGTCCCATGGTCAAAATCCTACAGAAATTCCCTCATTTCACCTGGTTTTTGCCATCTTACGGTCTGTACGCATGCAGAGGAATGCAGCACTAAATGAAGGAGAGCCAGTCTCAATCGGAGAAATCATTTCCTGAGTGTCAGCATGGCATTGACATCCCACAGAAGGTTCCTCATCTGATCCATCAGAACCTTCATCTCCTGGTTCTTCAGACGTACCTTCTGTAAATTACAAGACATTTGGCCATTAGTAAACTTTACAGAACACATGAAATGTAACTGTAAACTTCACCACCCTTATACTTACAAGCAAAAAATATAATATTAAGAAGTGACACTCATATTCCCTTACACCTGGAGGAAGATTTATTTACTACTGATGTTGATGGTAAAGTCAACAATCCTCCCAGCCTCAAGCAAAATTTATTTTTCACTACCTTGCCACTGGCTCCCTGATGGCAATTTTGTAACCTAACTGAAATATTAGCTATAACAAAAAAACAACTTCCCAATTCTGAAGCAATAAATGATGCAGTGTTTCTGAATTTAAAATCCAGACACTACCTAAACCTGGGTCAGCAGTGCCACCTAGAGGAATCTGAAGGGGAATTTGTCTGTGTTCAGTTCAGGAAAGCCAAGTAACATTGCACCCATTCAGTAAACTTATGAAGGCTTATTTTGAATTTTTGTTTCAAAACAAAGATAAGAATCTGCCACGCGACCAACCAACAAATAAAATTCATTAATGTTATTCAACAAAAGCTGCACCACTTAGTCAAGGCTGGCCCATTGTAAATAGACTGACACTTCTTTCTACTCAGAGCATGCGAAGTGCTTTTCACTACAAACCACATTCACACACTGCTTTATTTTATGCCTTTGAGCACATTTAACACTATAACAGATGCATCGGGAGCAATTTGGGGTTCAGTGTCTTGCGCAAGGACACTTCAGCATGCAGACTGGAGCAGCCAGGGGTTGACCCACCAACCCATCAGAGGATGATTGGCTCTACCTCCTGAGCCACATAAGCACAATGACTATTAATTCTGATAATAAAATTAAGATACACTATATGGACAAAATATTGGGCTATCTACATATTATACCTATGGGAGGTCATTCAAGTTCTTTCACACCAAACATCTAATGATGCCTTTATGGACATTGCTTTGTGCACTGGGGCACAGTTATGCTGGAACAAAAAAGGGCCTTCCCTAAACTGTTCCCACAAAGTTGGGCACAGAGATTTGTCCAAAATATCTTTGTAAGCTGAAGCATTAAGGCTTCCCTTTACAGGAACCAAGGGGCCAAGGCTAACTCCAGAAAAACAACCCCACACCAAACATTTGCCAGACAGAGAAGCACAATTAGTCACTCAACATAAAACTTTTCCACTGCTCCACAGTTCTGTGGAGGGATGCTTTATACCAGTTACTCATTGCAAGGCTCTCATGCATCTACTCAGCCATGAAAACCCATGCCATGAAGCTCCTAGCAAACAGCTCTTGTGCTAATGCTAATGCCAATGCCAGAGAGGGTTTTGGACTCAGTGGGACTTTTATGTACTATGCACCTCTGCACTCAGCAATCTCGCTGTCTCTTTATGTGGTCTGAACACTTTGTGGCTGAGTTGCTGTGGTCCCCAAATGCTTCCGTTTTGCAATAATACCACCTAAAATTATGGAATGGCAAGAGGGAAAAAATTACATGAACTGATTTATACACAGTTCCCACATGACGTCACAACATACAAGCGGCCACCATTGCTATAGGCAAGCTGTAGGCAGCTGTGCATTCAGGACACTTGAGGAAACGTTGTCAAACCCAACCATTAACAAACTGATAGTTCGCCTCCAGTGACTTGTAGGCCTGGAATTGCTCACTGGTATAAAAGCTGCGTGCCAACACAAGATAATGGTAAACATCATAGTACTGAATTGGTGGCAATGCTAAAACTTCATGGTTCAGCTTCTTCTTTGCTAACGAGTATGGATCCACACCTATTATGCCGATTTTCTCATCGTAGCTCCTTCGATCCTCCATACTTAATGATTCTACATAGTCTTTCTCCTTTTGCCTTTTCATGTTGATCACAAGTCGAATCCAACATCAAAAGAGTTTAAAATTCATGGGGGAAATAAACAGGCGTCGCTAAGGACGTCAAGTGACAAAAAAAGCATGTCTGCGGGAACTATGTATTGCAATGGTGGCATCTTATTACAGTACCGTGCTTGAATCCAGCAATGTCTCATTCTTTCACAAATGTCTGTAAAAGCAGTTTGCATGGCTACGTGCTTGATTTTATACACATGTGGCATCGGAACTGAATGAAATGTTTTTAGGCTGTTGGTCAGAGAAAACAAGGCAGTAAAAAATGCCCCTTTTGGCTAATTACTTTAGATTGATCATTAGTTGAAGCAAGTGGAAGACCTTCAGATTTTTTCTTTACAAAGGAAAATAATACCACCAAGAACAGTACAGAAACCCACCTCTAGGACCTCGGTTCTTTCCTGGTTGACAGCAGGACTGCAGGGCTCCACTCTAACAGACACCAGCTCCTCTCCAACATACGGTACAAGCTAAAGACACAGCACAGGCAAACTGCTATTAAGGCGTCCTTTCTCTGCCATTGTTTTTATGAACAATGCTGTGATATTCAAAGAACAGAAGTATATAGCACAAGAAGAAAGACCCCAACCTCAGATGGGCCCTCCTTCAGGTCAGAGGTCATTTCTACACAGCGTTCATACAGGAGGCGGAGTTTTTTGAAGAGCAGGGAGAGCTGTCGAAGGTGTTCTTGTAGCTTCCCAAAGCGGTCCTGGTACATCGCCTGGTTCTGAGTCACACCATTAGGAAGCTGAATCAAAGACACACAGTATCACTTATTAATTTATTTCCAACAGCTGGTTCCCAATTTTTTGCAAAGTAAAAGGCTGATGCTATAAAGTAGTAGCCACAGTTTTTCCCGCTCCTTGAACTTTTGTGCTTCCAACTAAAGAACACGTAGACAATGATTTATCAAGACTGAATAAAAAACCTGCCAACACAAAAACGTGGTCTTTTCCTGTGCTGAGTTTGAAGCACATGCTGAAAAAAAACCAAAAAAACATGAGTTTGGGTTAATAGGCAAGTACAAGCTTGAAGAAGTCAGACACCAAAAAACACAGCCACACATTTGGAGACACAGATCAGGTAGAGATGGAAGGTTGGGTAAGAGGGAAGCTGACAAGCATGCTAAGCAGATATGCCAGAAAAGAAGACAGGACTAATTTAGACTGACAGCGAACAGTGGAACCATTTTAGCTAGACAAATACCACCCACTCAGTTAACATCCACACACTGGATGTTATTGGTATTGTCACTTTCTGTTCTTAGGCTGTAACTATTTAAAACTCTCTCAAAACCAACATAGACATTTTGTTGAGTTGAACAATAGCTGCTATTTCTGTTAGTAGTAAAATATTTATCTATGCTGTCCATCTAACTACTGCAGACTGGTGAGTCATTTGTTTATTTAATTAATAAATCAAATAAAATGCCAAACTGACAGGGGTTCCGGTCTCTAGTGTGGGTATCTGCATCGTAACACGTTCCAGGACAGGACTATTGTCTTGCTGGGATGAAGGGGGGCTTGCCAGTGCAGTAGGCACCTTGATGTGAGGGGTGTTATTGTCATCTCAGAAATGCGGATTCAAAGCGCTGCCTGCATCCGGCTTACTTTTCAAAAGTTTCCAGACTAAATAATTACTTATCAAACACAATAATATTTATAGCTGTAGGTTTTGAATTTAGGTTGTGAATGAGAGGTCCTACAGATACTCAGAATGACAGGTTGGCACATACATAGTTCCATGACCACTGAGAAATGTCAGTGTGCTAATGACGGTTGGGATACAAAGTGAGAGTGAGAAACAAAGTGAACACACAAAGCTGAACATGTGGGTGAGTGCGAGTAACTGCAGTGTGTGTATGTGCTACTGTGCCTTAGCCTAGAAGTTAGGGTGATCAGATTCCAAAGCAAAACCCCCAAACTTTGGCCTCCTTTTCTTTGAGGTAGTTTAGATCATATTCCCTGTAATCTGACATTTTGGTAACTTCCAACTTTCGCTGATGGGGACTGACAGCAGATCATAGCTGAACCTGCACTTAGTTATAATAAAGCACCTTCCCTGCTTCCTTCACATCCACTGGGTAAAAGCCAGACTTTAGAAGTGCATGTCCTGCAGAGCTGATCAAAATGTGGGAGATCATCTCAACATCTGGGATAGAGGTGGGAATCACCAGAAACCACACGATACAGTATTATCCAATATTTAATTCATAATACAATATTATTCCAATTTTAAACATTTTGTGATACGCTAGGTAGTGCAATAACATGTATTGCGATGTATCACTTTTTCTTCAACTGTAAATTATGTTCCCAAAGGTAAACGTTGTCAATATCTACTTTATTTATTTTTTTAACTTTTATTTTACTATACTTTATTAACCCCCAGGGGAAAATTACAATTGCTGATGCTTCTACACATGCAGTGAGGGAGGTCGGCATACAAGGCTGCCATTTCAGGCGCCAGGGAGCAATGTAAGGGTTTGGTGCCTTGTTCAAGGGTGCCTCG
>VUQH01080383.1:0-14851 GCA_015106775.1 Etroplus canarensis | reverse complement strand
AATACATGATGTTCCAAAACAAGGTCAATTATGGTGCCACAGAATGGGTTTCAGAGTGTGAGAGACTCAGAGGGAAGATGCCTGATGTCCAGATTCAAAATTATTTCTAACAATGCCGTGAAGCTCTCGGCACGCAGCTTTTGTGCTGATGTTAATGCCAGAGGAGGTTTAGAACTCAGTAACTTTATGTGCTCTGCCACTTAATGGCTGAGCTGCTGTGATTCCTAAATTAAATTAAATATTAGGAGATAAAGACATTTCCCAAACTGACTTACTGGAACTGCAGTGTCCTATTACAGTACTGTACTCAAATTCAGTGAGCACATTGGAACACTCCATTCTGTCACAAAGTTTGTAAAAGCAGATTGCATAGCTAACTGTTTGATATTATAGACCTCTGGTAATGGGATTGAATGAAACGCCTGAACTGAATGACGACGCAGTGTAGTCCAATTCTTTTGTCCATATACTGTACCTTGAGGTCCGATTATTAACTCTAGGGAGTATGCTCATGTAGACTGCACCTGTAGCAAAAGACATGGAGTTTATAAATGGACTGCATCCCTATTTCTCCAATGTCCAGATTAAAAACAAAGCTTCATCCTGCTTCTGTCTGTCAGATTGGTCCTTCGGCAGCTCAGGCTGCCCACTTTTCTCAAGTCTTTTGAAGCACTGTAACTTGTTAATGTTTGTTTCCATGAGCAAGACTTACCCTGTTTCTCCCTTCCTCTGCCTTAGGTCCCATCCTGGCATTGACATTTTTTTTTTTTCACAAACTTTAGAAAGCTCCTTCCAGGATGACAGAATACACCGAACAACTGTTCAAAGGCTGCAGGGCACTCTTTATGAGACATAAACTGACTCATACTCATTCATGTGTCAAATTCATAGTGCCGCTTTGCAATGAAAACCTTGTATTGTTGTCATACATTCTACATTTTCAGCCTTGTAATATTTGTACTTTTTTAGGACTTCAATTAAACCTTAATTCTATGCATAAAATATTTTAGACAGTGTATCCAACTAAGTTGTCAACTTTAGAATTTGAAATATATGACATATATGCAATTACACATGGAAGTCAATTCTAATGAGATGTGAGCACTGGAGAGATTATTATACTGTACCCTGAATAACATGCATAAATTACTATTACCAGGCAGAGAGCTGTCTATATTTGGACTAGTACAGTATGTCTTTCTTTATTTTTCTTGAGAACAAATAGAATAATTGATATTGTTTTGCAAGAAAACTGAAATTCAGTACCGTTTAATCCCCATGCATGAAGTGGCACGTTACACCAAGGAGAAATAGCTGAGCATTTGGTCCTCAGCTGCCAAGAACTGAAGGCTTACACTTAATTCTATAAATATTTCCCACCTCCAGCATAGGGAAAAAATGAGGAATATTTTTTGAAGATTTAAATTCCCATGCCATATGGATGTCTTGGAAGCTGAAACGCACTTTGGGGATGTTTATCAGTGTTACTGACTTCAGTTGCTGTCTGTATATACAGTCTACAATTAATACTACACAGTAATCTTAGTCTTCTGATTAGTAATTTTAGCATAAAGGAAAAGTGTGTTAGTGCAGGCAGTACACTCTCAGAAACAGGGGTGCAGTAAAAGTCTATTTCTGTCCCTACATGTAAAATCTACAGGAAGACAGTCCCTAGAACTAATTAGTGGGCATAATGGTACATATATGTTCCTTTTTGAGGATGAAAAGGCAAATATAACATCATGCGGGAAAGAAAATACACCCTTTAATAGTTCTGTGGTTTTAACTATCATGGCGTAATAAAAGTCATCGAGTCCTCGGCAGATTCTAAAATGCTCACCATGTCCACAAAACTGATGCCAAATGCAGAAGCCATGTGTGGAAAACTAAATGCATCCCTTGATTAAAAGCATGTAGAACCACCCTTAACAGACATTATGTGGAATCATGTTGTCCTGTATGACTTTATCAGTCTCTCTCATTATTGTTTTCAATTTTTTGTCCACTCTTCTTTACAGCATTGCTTCAGTTTATTGAAGGTTCCAGGCAACATATTGACTCTTTTCATTTTCAGCCATTTTGTTGAAGATTTGTGTCTCTGCTTGGAATGATTGTTCTGGTGAATGAACCAATTTTAGCTGTTGGACAGATGGCCTCACATTTGACTCTGGAATACGCTGGTATACAGAGGAGTTCATGGTTAACTCAATGACAGCAAGGTGCCCAGGTCCTGTGGCTGTAAAACAAGCCCAAATCATCACCCCCCTCCACCACCGTGCTTGACAGTCGTTATGAGATGTTTGTGCTGATTTGCTGTGTAGGTTTTCCTAATTGTGCTGCTGTGCATTATGGCCGAGCATCTCATCTCATTTTGGTCTCATCTCTCCAAAGGACATTGTTCCAGAAGTTTCATGTTTTTTAGACACAACTTTGCAAACCTAAGCCATGCTGCCATTTTCTGTTTAGACAGAAAAGACTTTCTCCAGGCCACCCTTTCAAACAAGCTGTACTTGTTCAGTCTTTTTCTAAATGTACCGTCATGAACTTTAACATTTAACATGCTAACTGTGGCCTGTAGAGTCTGAGGTGTAGCGCCGGGGTTTTTTATTTGCAGTTTCTTTGAGCATTGCACAGTCTGAACTTTGAGAAGTTCTTTGCTGAGAAGTCTACTCCTGGAAAGATTGGCCACTGCCCTGAATGTTTTCCACTTGTGAATAATTTTTCTCACTGGAGAATGACATATTTCAAATTGTCTGGAAATGTCCTTTTAGTCCTTCCCAGATTGATGGGCAGAATCAATTACTCCTCTAAGGACAGTGCTGATGTCCTTCCTCCTGTATACTTGAATGCTCCAGACCAGAAACATGCCAAAACTTGTGTTACAGGGGTGTTCACACCAGTTGATGATCAATTAATAAAGTGCATTTGATCAGGAGCACCTGGCTGCTACTTACCCTTGTGATTCCTATGGATACAGTCAGGGTACACTCAGTTTTCCACACACTGATTCTGCATTTTGGCTCAGTTTTTGTTAAATAATGACACATTGTATTATGTAATGTGTTGTTGTTCATCTAAGGTTTTATTTACCTAATTTTAAGACCTGATAAGGACCAGATGATATTTTAAAATAATGTCCTGATACTTAAAACCTTATAATTGGCGGATGGTGTACTTTCTTTTCCACATGAATGTATGTCCTCAAACAGCAACAGGTCAATAGTTTGATAGTTTCTTCTAGATTTTAAGGTGCATCAGGAGTTACTACCAAGTATAAAAAACTTTTACCCTTTCTTTTAAGTTAAATGCACTGCAGGGCTGTTTTGAGGTGACTGACTGGCAAGTGTTATCTGAGCTACAGGGAGAGGACATTGATGGGCTCACAGAATTAATCACAGACTATGTTAATTTTTGCACTAATGCACTGATGAAGCATTACCCCAACAACAAACCTTGGGTGACAAATGACATCAAAGCACTTCTCAACAGGAAGAAGAGGGCCTTCAGAACTGGAGGTAGGGAGGAGCTGATAATAGTTTAAAGAGAACTAATGCCAGCAGAAGCCAAAGATGAATACAGGAGGAAGCTAGAGTGGAAACTCCAGCAGAATGATATGGGAGAGTTCTGGAATGGCATGAATGGCTGGAATGGGACTCATCCTGGACCAGCTCCAGCCATTGGTCAGCCTCCTAATGGACCCCCTCCAGTTTGCCTACCAACTCTGACTTGGAGTTGAGGAAGCCATTGTTTACTCGTTTAAGTTTGTCTACACTCACCTGGACAATCTGAATCAGAATACTTTACTAATCCCAGGGGGGAAATTGTAAAGCCACTGAGCACTGTATGTGTCATGTTTTTTGACTTTACATGCCACAGTATGTGCATTGGCAGCACTGTCTGTTGGACAATGCGGTCAGCAACACCAGAGCTCCGCAAGGGACCATTCTCTTCCCTTTTTTATTCCCTTCTACATCTCAGACTTTGGGTACTGCACAGAGACCTGCCACCTTCAGATGTTTTCTAATGACTCTGTAGTAGTGGGAAGTATCAGAGGGGGGTGATGAGTAAAGAACTGAAGTGAACAACTTCGTCATATGGTGCAAACAGAACCCTCTGCAGCTTAATGTGACAATCACTGATGAGCTGGTTGTGGACATGAGAAATGGTTGTGGAAACACCCGCATCCATCACTGTGGTTTGTGTGGAGATAGTGGAGGACTACAAATACCTCGGTGTTCCCATTGACAGGAAAATGGACTCCATTAAACACAACAAAGCCATCTACAAGAAGGCCCAGAGCCGTCTCTATTTTCTGAGATGACTCAGGTCCTTCAGTATCTGCCGGAGGATGCCCAGGATGTTTTATGAGTCTGTGGTAGCCAGTGCCATCCTGTACGCTGTCATGTGTTGGGGCAGCAGACTGAGAGTATTGGACACCAACAGACTCAACAAACTGATCTGCAAGGCCAGTGACGTTGTGGGTGTGCAGCTGGACTCTCTGACAGGGTATTAGAAAGGAAATTAATGCTACATGTGAACATCAAACTCTAAAATTCCATTTTCTGACTCCTTGACCAGTTTCATATTGTACATATTACATATTGTATATAGTGTTTAACTTTGGAGTTATTTATGTTACATGTTGCAATTTATACAGACATGTTTATTCATTTAAGTCTTTATTGCTTTTCAAATTTGAATTTATGTCTAACTGAGTGTCTGTAACACAAGGTAATTTCCCCCAGGGATTAATAAAATATTCTGATTCTGAAAATGAGAAACATCTGAAACATTCAGCGGAGTCTGGCTTTACGTGTCTAGTACATCTGTGGCATGGTGGTGTCTACGTTAGCGCCTTCTTGTGCTCTGATTTCCTCCTGCAGCAGAAAATCTCTTGAGTTAAGAGTAAGAACACAATAGTGGCATGCAAGAAATGTGCACCCTATTTTTCACATTTTTTAAAGGCCCATTTTTATACCATTGCATTTAGGAGCAAAATAGTCACCAGAGGTTCAATACTAGTCTTTGTAAGATACAAACCAGAAGGATACAAATATGCTTAGTACAGGGTAAAACAGCAGTGACAAGTCAATGCACCTCTAAAGACACAATAAGATATAACCCAAGATTTCTCAGAATTCCCACTATTTCCAGCACCTTTACCTTGGTATTCAGGCTGAGATTTGTTGCTATAAAACCTTCCATTCCTCTGATTCCCCAAATCGTATTGGAGCGACAGTGCGCGTCTTGCCAATGTGATATGTGCCCTCAGATGTAATGGAATCTGATTTATTCCCCCCCCCCACACACACACACAATAAGAAATGTCACACAGAGAGTCCCTTTTGCTTCCTGCCAAAAATACTCCCTGCCTATATTGGATAATTTCCGCGGGATGTCATGCCACTGAATTCCCAGACCTGCTTGCTATTATCGGGGGTTTGAGTGCTGGACGGATCGGAAGGAAATGCTCCATCAAATGTGACCCACTTAGCTGCTGGAGAGGCACCAAAGGACCACCGTGGCAATTATTTAAACCTCTGCTTTATTATTCATAATTAGCAGACGCTGTACAGAGTGTGAATGTGTGTGTGTGTGTGTATGTGTAAGAGATTGTGTGTGTGTGTCTGATAAAGCTCTCCTAATAACATGCCACCACTATGCAGGAAAAATAATAGAGCAGAACAATGTGTGTGCATAGCTGAGTGTGGAACTGAAGTGTGTGCGTATCTGCAAAGGTGTCGACTGCTTTGCATATGATGTTGTATATTTATGTGCACACATATGTGTTAGGGCGAGTGGGTGAATTAATGCTTGAGAGTGTATGGAGGTGTTTAGCTGTACAGACATTCATGTGTAGATGTGCGTCACTGCTACGTGGACACGCATGGATCTGTGTGTATGCGCTGATGGTGGAGGTTGTGGGTTGTGATGAGTGCTAAATGTTCACAGACCAATTTCCACCACATACAAAGCGATATGGAAATGTGTTAGGTGTTGTGATACTGTTGTGCATTTCTGTGTGTGTGTGTGTGTGTGTGTGTGTTTTAAATCATACAGAAAGCCAAGTTAACAATAAAACATATATAAAAGACAGACGTAGCCAGTGCAAAGTTATCCTTTGATTACTGGGCTCTGCTGTTTGCAGCCTCAGTGCTAAAGTTTTGGCTGTTCCATCTCTCACTCTTACACTCAGTTGAAATTGGCATCAAAACTGCAACTTTATCAAATCCCCTGCCATTTTTTTGCCATCTATTACCTCACCTTGTTTTTCCATTTAAAGTTTGCTGTTGTTGCTGCCAGCCTGCTTGAAAAGGGCTGCTTCCTGTTCCTTCCTTTCTCAAGAAAAAGAATTTGCATACAGTCCCCACCAAAGGTATTTGAATAGCAAGGCCAGTTAATTTGTTTTTGTTGTGCGTTGAAGCAAAAGATCCCTGGCTCAATTCCAGGCGGGGACAGAAGCCCCTCTCACCATTGAGGGTTGTGTCAGAAAGGGCATCTGCTGTTAAACCTCTGCCAAATTATAGATTAAATTGCAGATTAATCCACTTTGGTGACCTCTTGGGGGAATATACATGGGAGCAGCTGAAGGTATATCCTTTTCTATCAATCACTTCATCAAGCCACAACCCAGAGATTCCACCACATTTCTTATTTCTTCATTCGTCCTCCCTTTCCAGGCTTTTACGACAATAAGATTCAGTTGTTGTCTGTTTTGCTGCATTTCTCCATTCTCTTCAGGAGGTGGAATACATGTTCAGCTGGGTTAAGATCTGGTAATTGCATTGGTCAGTCCAAATCCTTTCAGTTTTCCCAATTAAATCCTTTAAATAATAGTTTTCTCCTGATTAATTGGAATACGTTTCCCCTTAAATCAGGAGACACTATGGTTCTGTACACTTCTGCTGCTAGAATCATAAGTTACATCATCAATAGAAAATGATTTAGGCTGTTCCAGAAGCAGCCATGCAAGCCCAAGCCATGATACAACCTCCACCATGCTTCAAAGATGAGCTTGTAAGTTTAAGATCATGAGCAGATCCCTTCTTTCTCCATACTTTGGTTTTTCCATCACTGTGGTAGAGGCTCATCTTTGTCTCATCAGTCCATAAAACTTTGGACCAGAATATTTAACTTAACTTCTTCACGGGTGAAAGCCAAAGCTTAATCTGAGAGTAGATGTCCAGGTCTACCTAAGGATTAAACAGTCATCCTATATGACACACCTGTGTAAGAGGAATCACCTGTCAGTCTTACTGTATGTTGTATATTTGCACACTTGAAATCTGAGTGGTTTGATACAAAATGCCTTATATTCTGTGCTGTTTATTATCTCTAAATGTTATTACCAGAGAATAAAAGCTGAAACTATGATCTCATTTCTCACATTTCTCACATCTTTTGAGCTCATGCACACAACTGTCTTCAGTGCACAGCAGAAACTGATTAATCGGCCTTACTCTTCCAATCCTTTTGGAGGGGACAGTACTTATGGAAGCCAAAAGTTGGGCATTTTAACACAGGAGCTGATTAGTCGGTATGTGATTTTGTTATAATTTTGAGGGAAATTGTAAAACTATAAATTTAAAAATTCTGACCATATTAAACACTGTAAAACCTTTAAACAGGAAAAATCAGAATATACTGGCCTTGACTAACTTTTCAGGACAGACTAAAGTGGCCATTGGGGATGAGGAAATGATTGGCCCCTCAGTTTTCCCACCTCACAATATGAATCCCACTGGACTAGAGTACTGTTAATTTTTTCAGTGCCCAACATCATTGGAGGAGAGCATGGATTGGACCAGCGGGAATGTAACTTAATAAATTAGTCTTAGTATAGTACAGTTTTAATGTTCTTGTATTCATTCATTTATTTCTATGCTATGCTACTTTCTGCTGCTACTCTATTGTATTTTGGATGCAAATATTACCTTGTATTATTCACGGATTAGACATTACATTCATTAAGACTGACAGGTAAAGTGTACAACACTGAATAGCTCGTCATCATGCCACCAGTTAGTGGGTGGAATATATTAGGCAACAAGTGAAAAGTTTGTCCTCAGAGTTAATGTGTCAGAAGCACAAAAAATGGGCAAGCGTAAGGATTTGAGCAAGTTTGACAAGGGTCAAATTGTGAAAGTTAGACAAATTGGTCAGAGCCTCTCCAACAACTGCAGCGCTTGTGGGGTGTTCCTGGTCTGCAGTGGTCAGTATCTATCAGGCGTGGTCCAAGGAAGGAACAGTGGTGAACAGGTGACAGGTTCATGGGTGGACAACGCTCACTGATGCGAAAGGGGGACCAACATGATATTGGGCAGGTGATCAAAATGTTATGTCTGACTGGTGTATGCATTTCATTTTAAAGCTTTATTTAATTACTTTTGAGACAAATTGCCTTATTATAGATGGAGCTACACAACAATATATGAAAAACTAACATCACCAACAATATGAAAGTGATATCTGCATCAATAGATCAATAATTATGACCCAATAATATCATCATCATCATCAATCCTCTTTGTGCTCTGTGGCACTTAAGGCGGTACCCAGTAATATAACACATATGAAATGAGTGAGTTTACTTAAGGTACTTTAATTATATTTTGATTATACAACTTGTACACTACAAAAAATACTTGAGTGGGATAACTAACTTTTATTTATGTAAAAAGCCTGAAAACATATTTTTTTAAAACAAAATTCTATTTACACTCTAGTCTGTAACAGTACACAGAACTGCACATGAGCTTGAAAATTGTGCCTTGTGTTTTCTATGCCAATTTCTACTCTAATTTCTAAATGAATATTCTGTCCACCACTACCTTGATCTTGGTCACGTCATGCCACCCCATTTAAAAAAAATCCTGGAAATATTCGTGCCTGACCACATTACTTATTAAACTGCTTTAGTCTACGCTCCACTTTCTTCCAGTTTAACGATGAATTTTAAGGTAAACAGTCCTGATATCCCATTTTTTCATGTATTACAAAGAATGTTTTTGCTCCAAATGACCTTTAATGTACCTTGAGACACCTGTGAAGAGGGCTTCTTTTTTTGCTTCATCACCCAAGTATTCAGATGACACCTGTAAAACACAAGCTTTCTTTAACTGTAGCAGTGCAATGCAGACTCCTACATGTATTGTCATGACTTATTGTGTAACACGTCATTAATGAATTTGTATAAGCTCCTTTACCTCTTTTATGTAAGTCTGTGTTCTCGGCAGCAGCATGTTGGTGTAGAATGCAGCCACGGAGTCTCAGCACAGTTCACGTTTACATTTCCTCGTATTATTGTTTCCTCTGTTGTCTCTCAGGCCTCACTAATTAGTGGCCGCTTTAATGAAACTAATATCACAACTCCAACCCACTTTACACCACTCTAAATGATAAGAGGCTGATAAGTGTGTGGTAAGTGTGTGGTATGTGTGTGTGTGTGTGTGTGTGTGGTATGTGATGATTAAGTAGTGCCAGTGTGTACGTGTGATGGAGAGTGAGTGTCGAGGCGATGAGAGGGTGTTATATGCGAAGCCTTGATGATCAAGTGCTGCGTAATTGAGTGTACTGTGTGTGAGTGAGTGTGAAGAAGAGAACGGGCGGGAGTGGGAGTGTGGGAAAGAAAGAGGCTGTGCCACATTAAGTGCTGCGATTTTAAAGGAAACAGTCACATACGCTCTTACACGTTGTCATACAACATCATTTTGTTATCCCCTGCCTCATCCGCTTCTGTTCCAGTCTGTGCTGTGCAGCGACAATGGGTTGCAATTATGAAAAAGTGAGAGCTGGGCCATGCTAAGCTCTAAACTGTGCTGTATTAGCTGTACTGCATGACTAGGAAGCTGCCAACAGGCATGTTTCCAGCCATATGCATTTATGTGCATTTTTCTCTAAACCTGAGAGCTTAGCCTTTAAAACAAGGACATCAGTGACATAGTAGTTAAGAAAGTTTTACGTTTTCTTTTCACTGGTCGTCTA
Organism: Etroplus canarensis; assembly: GCA_015106775.1. Taxonomy (NCBI): domain Eukaryota; kingdom Metazoa; phylum Chordata; class Actinopteri; order Cichliformes; family Cichlidae; genus Etroplus; species Etroplus canarensis. Next base: position 4,867 of record VUQH01080383.1, on the reverse strand, counting down.
TATGAGAATTAAAATCAACTCAGAAGTCAAAGAAGTTCATAAACAGCCATACGCAGGGCAAATCGATCTGGTTCACCACCAAATGAAGGTGTTTGATTTCAGGCGTACTATGATTACATGGTCAGAACTAACCATGGTCATAAAAACATAAAAGCATGGAAACACATGAGCATGTCACAGCGTTGACCATGTTACTGATGCTAGCATAATGGTGACTGAAATTCCCCAACCACGCCTTCCCTATGTGGGAGCCAACCAATAGGACCATTCCCTCCATCATCATGACCAATAGGATTATAATAATGACCAACCAACAGGATACAAGAGGTATGCAAAGTGTATGGATATATTTCAAGCCATCGCAGTCCTGTTAGCAGTAGGTCTACCGTCTAAAAAAAGAGAACCATTGGAAATCTACCAGCATAATGGGCAAATACGTGATTAGCAACAGAGGAATTTTATGAATTGACCTGTAAGTTTTCAATTTGTAAAAACAGGATTTTATGGTGATCATGCTGGTGAATCAAGTTATTGCCCTGTTTTCGCCCTCCAGAACCCAGTGCTAAAAATGTGCCAGTTTTTGACCGGCCTAACATAGCTTTTGACATTATTATGCCATAAATAAACCTAACAATGGGAATATATTTAGATGGCAGTGGGGCACATGGAAAAACTCATTTTATGAACATTACAGTACAGACAAATATGACCTTGACCTTAGTTGTGGTAAACAAAGGGATTCAAGTAAGCAGGACACAGTCTTTAAACCTTTAACCGAGGTTTTAATGATGGAATTCAAAGGTACGGTAATCTCATATGTGCAAAGTCTTTTTATTAGACAGGCAGATATCAAAGTGTTCTTCAAGCTTCACAGCAAGTGAGTCCATTAGAGCTCCAGCAAGGCTATCAAGGTTCCCACAGGTTTCAGTGTTTGTCACTACAGGTCCAGAGGTTCTCATCATGGAGACTGAAGCATGTGTATGGGCATGAGTGGGTCAAGCAGTCTGAGTCCAGGAGTCAAGGCAGACATTCATACACTGAATAGCAGGAAAGACTCTGACACCAAGCAGTGGAGAAACTCCATCTTAAATAGAGCTCCGGATTGGTAATGCACCACTGGTGGGTTTATCCAGACTCCTCCCAGCCATGTCCCACTCCTGAGAAACTAGGCAGAGTTAATCAAACACCAATCCAAACACACACACAGACAGATGAGGGTCATGACAACCTTCAGTACAAATTGAGTAAAGACTCATTAGGTGATCATTGTGTCCAAATTTCACTAAACTCTGACCAATGCTCTAGAAGAAGCAGCAGTTCTTATGAATTGTCGACAGATGGAAGACGGACGGCTTGCGTGAGCTCATCAGTCCTTGAGCTAAAATTATGACCTCATATTACTTTATAATATTACTTTATACATAGTCTGTATACCTGACTTCAATCTTCTCTACTATCGGCATGCACTTTTCTTTATGGTTTCTTTTTCTTTTGATCCAAAGCTGTTCTTGACTAAATCTTCATTTCTATCAGGACCCCTTCAGTCACATTTTGTAACATGACGTTGTAATTTGTACGCGGTGGTTTGGCTTTGTCCTGGAACCTCCCCACCTTCCGCATATGTGGAAAGCGGAGCAGCAGCGGGGCCCCCTCACGGAGCACAGCAGGCAGCACTGACAGGAGATAAATATGACATTGACTGACACTGACAAGTCAGAAACTGCTGGGATGAAAGTGGGTTGAAAAGCAGCTTGCAGAGGGAGCACCAAATGCATACCAGCTGAAGCAGCTTAAATGGCATGCAGCATATGAGATTTGGCAATAGGATATGTAGAAGAGTGTAGTTGTTTATAAATTCTCCTTACAAGTGAAAGGTCCCTGGTTTGATTCCAGGTGGGGACACGAGCCCCTCTCACCATAGAGGGTTGCGTTGGGAAGGGCATCCAGCACAAAACCTCTGTCAGATTATCAATGTGGACTAATCAGCTGAGGCGACCCCTTTTAGAAAATACAAGGGAGCAGCCAAAGGATACATAGAGAAGCAGAAAGGTGCTAGCTGAGCTTGACTTCTCAGATCTGACCAGCAAATCTGCAATGGCCACAAAGCATGTTGCAGGTGTCAAAGTTACAAATGGGTCAAATTACATACTTATCAGTCTTTTTTGTAAAGTGCAGAAATGATTGGACATATAATTTTTATGACCACACAAGAGAAGTGCATACTGAAAGGCACTCCATCCTGTCCTAAAGAGGTGGAGAGATATTCTTGACAGTGAGAGAAATAAAAATCGCAGCTGACATATAATATTGTCTGAGGAAAACAGGTGAATGGCAGTTTTCAGCAGTGCTCTTCATGCTGTACAATGGTCTAGGAAGTGTCTTTTAAGCCTCACTGCAACTTAAGAGGGACCAAACCACTCACAGTGCATGCGTGTGCTTTAGTATTTCTGAAATGATAAAATGTGACTTCCAGATGGGTTGTAGTTAAAATAGTCAGAACGCACATGTCGGTGATGCCTCATCGACACCCTGCTGGGAGAAGGTCAGCGCCCCGCTGTTCCTGATTGCCGTAGCCGTGTCTGGAGGGAGTCGTGTCCTCATCAAACGTGCTCAATATTTGCAACGTAATTGCTCTATTCTGCCTACTGAGAGTAACTAAATGAAATAAAGAACAAATACAGTTATGACTGAGAGTCTGTTTTCTCTATCTATCTATCTATGAAGTCTGAATAGGAAATTTAGCCGATGAACAGGACATGTTGACATTGTCAGAGATATACTGCCTATAAAAATTATTCACCCCCCTTGGATGTTTCACTCTTTTATTGCTTTAATAAATGAAATTATGGTCAATATAATTTTTTTTGACAAGAACTTGCAAACTAATATCAATTGATTAGCTGTTTCCTCCATGACCATGACCGATAGGATCAAAAGCAACAAAAGGAACACAGCAAATCAGGGGTGATCAATAAATTATATAAAACAAGAGTCAGGGAGACAAGTTCAGTACACTTGTCAGCACATCCCGTCTGTTGTGGTGTCCTTGAGTGACACGCTGCATCCCTGAATACCAGCGCACTCATCTGTAGGTCACTCCTGACCTCCCTGAAAGGAAGTTAGTGAAACATTAAATGACACTTTATAGCCTGAGCCCGAAAAAACAGAAGTAAACAAAAAGCTTACTGCATGGTGATCATGAGAACCAGACTGGCTCTTTGAGGGGCTTTCTGCTGATTTTACATCATTTCCCAGTGTTAGCCAGTAATACTCAAAACACTTAGCTCATCCAATTCACAATCCATCACAATTCGCAGGTTATTCTAATGTGTGAAGTACAGAAAGAAAGTGGTAAGTTTTCTTCTTGCTGGTTGGCTGTATTACACAAACTAATGGGGAATTAAAATCCACCGAGAAGTCAAGCAGGCTTACACACAGACCTATCCAGAATAAATGAATCTTGTTTACCATCAAATGTAAATGTTTGACTCCAGTATTATGAATCCATGTTCAGAGGAACCATGGCCACAAAAAGCATGAAAATATTACTGATGTCAGCATTATGGTGATTATGAAAAGGCCCCGACCATGTCAACCACAAATCCACCAATACGACCACTCCCTCCAATCAAGGAGTGGTCGTATCGGTGGTCCGATTGGTGATGATCATGATCATCACCCACATGTGTGGCAAAGTGATATTTCAGGCTATCCCTATTAGCGGGAGGTCTACCATTTAAAAGAGGAGAACTGTATAAAATCTCCCAACATGATAGGATGAGCATTTATAGAAAAAGCAACAGTGGATCATCCTGAACTGACCTACAGGTTTTTTCACTCATATATGGTAAATGGACTGGTACTTACATAGCACATTCAAAGCGGGTTCTGCTACAAGCCTCATTCACCCATTCACACACACATTCATATAGTTCTTTATTCTATGCCTTTAAGTGCCATGCGCACATTCACACTATGATGGATGCATCGAGAACAACTCTGGGTTTAGTGTCTTCCCCAAGGACACTTTGGCATGTGGACTGTAGCAGTCAGGCATTCAGTGTTTCGATCCCGATCTACCCCCTGAGCCGTAAAAGATATTATGCCAACAAACTAGGTTATTGTCCTAATGTCTCACACAAAGACCCAATGCTACTCTTACACCGCACCCTAATTGTTCATAGGCGCTAAACTAGCTTAAGGCATAATTGCAAGCCTTCAATTTCCCTCTTGTATTTTTCTCCAAGGGGTCGCCACAACAGAATAATCCACACTGGTGATTTGGCTGAGGTTTTACACCAGATGAATCAGAATCTGAATGCTTTATTAATCCCAGAGGGGCAATTGCATTGTGTTACAGGTGCTCAGTTAGATATTTGAAAGATTAAGAAAAGTAAACATGTCAAATAACACTATATACAATATGAAACAGAGTGTGTTGTCACAGGTAGGAATGATTTCCTGTAGCGTTCTGTGGAGCATCGGGGTGGAATGAGTCTGCTACTGAAGGTGCTCCTGTGTCTGTCCAGCACAGCATGGAGAGTGTGTCCAGTATTGTCCCTATTTTGGACAGCATGCTCCTTTAAGACACCACTGTCAGAGAGTCCGGGTCCACACTCACGATATTATTGGCCTTACTGATCAGTTTGTTGAGTCTGTTGGTGTCCACTACTCTCAGTCTGCTGCCCCAGCACACTACAGCATACACGTGACGGCACTGGCTACCACAGACTCATAAAACATCCTGAGCATAGTCTGGCAGACATTGAAAGACCTGACTTGTCTCTGAAAATAAAGATATAGATATAGATAGCGTCTGTGTGTTTAATGAAGTCCAGTTTATTGTCCATGTGAACACCGATGTATT
>VUQH01080381.1:8305-19169 GCA_015106775.1 Etroplus canarensis | reverse complement strand
ACGTTGGAATCTTTTGTGTTTACAGCCTTTATTGTAAAAAATAGCTGTTATGAATTTTGCTATGAGAGTGAGCGGAGCTGATAGCATGGTGTTAGGATTAGGGTTGGGGTTAGGGTCATTTACAATGATGACTTGGTCCTCACAGGGTTAAAACTCTCTTAAAAGGCTTCCTGAAACACCACTGGGTGCACAGCTTTTGTGGGTAGGTTGGCTTACACTCAGTGATGCCTTGAGCCATACACACCACTCTGTGAAAGGCCTTATGGTCTTTGCTGGTTACAAAATTAGTCACCGACGTGTGACAGAGGGTATCTTGGTGCTAAGTGCACTCATGGATACCCTTGTGCTTGAACGTGGTGTTCGTTATGGAGAAAGGGGGCAGCTGTGGCTCAGGAGTGGGTTGTCTTCCAGTACAAAGGTTGGTGGTTTGATCACTGGCTTCTCCAGTCTGCATGCCGAAGCATCCTTGGGCAAGACCCTGAACCCCAAATTGCTTCTGTGATAGCTAAAATGCGCTTAATGGCATAGTATGACATGTCTTATAAATGTGTGTGTGAATGAGTTAATGAGGCTTGTATTAAAAAAGCGCTTTGAGTGCTCAGTAAGAGTGGAAAAGTGCTATATAAGTACCAGTCCATTTATTAGCATCCAACCCAGGGACTCCAAAAAAGGTCAGGTTCTCAGAAGCAGTCCAATCGAGGGCAACTCCAGAGTGGAACAGAGTTAAAGCCTCTTCAGGAGACTGGTTCCTGAACCTGAGTTGTGTGTTGGGTTGAGCCTGACTATATCTGGATGGTATCTCTTGACCTCACCTAGAGAGTTGAAATTGTCCCTACAGCCAATGTTGGCAGTTGGGATAAGACCACTAGGGCTTCTGCCCCTAACCAGTGCCCAATCCACAATGCCCCAAACTCCTAAGGCTTCTATTGTGGATGGCACGCCCATGCGCCTTTTTCAGGCTGGGCCCAGCTGACTGTATTGGCTAAGAACTAGCCACCAGGCACTCTTCCGCAAGCCCTGACCCTGGGCCTGATTCCAGGATGGGACCCCGTGCAGGGTGAACTGTTCACTTGAGTTTGCAGACATCGTTTCTGATTCTGTTGCCATTATAATAGACTCAATGAAAGATATGTGCTACTAACATCAGTGTAAGGAGAAGGCTGGGGTTGATGGCTAGGTTTACTTTTCAGCTGCGTATCAAATGAGATTTCAGCAATCTGTTTGGAGCCACATCTCTTCGGCGTTGGTCATCTTTAATTAGTGATGGCAAAAAATCACATATTCATACTACATACCTAATTTAATCCATGAGGGTGCTGCTTTTCTCATGCCAAAACCATAGTTATCATCTTTTTCTTTAACCTTGACTGTTTGGTAACCTAACATGGTTAAATAACCATGACACAAAGTTCCTCTTTTTGAATCAAAATTTTGATCCTTCCTGAAATGTAACCAAACAAGAAAAAGAATATCTGTGCTATATTTCCAGCTGCTAGCAGGGGCACTTTTTCAGGAAATCCTGTATGGGTAGCATTAGAGTAAAGAGACAAATGGTCCGCATGGCCATTAGGGTGCAGGATTTGACCTGAACCTATAAATCTCTACAAACATGACCCCAGAACAGACCGAGAGGCATTATTCTACTAAGTTCATTTGCAACCTGGTGACTACTCAAATGTCACTGTGTCCACTAACCCTCTGCTTCCTCATTTTGAATGTATATTAAGCAATTAATATTTCAGACTCTATGAGCTAATGTTAGACTGTGTCACTGTGATTTAGCAGTATTGTGCACTGACCTCATACAGCTCTAGTGAGCTCCTTAAATTTGTTGGCCTGCAGTCAGTTTTTATCTGCCCTTATTAACTTTCACACCAACATTTCAGCTCCACTGGAACTTTATTAAATCACATCACTATTCAGGTCCTTATCTCACATCAGTGTTTGGAGCCCACTGGGTCTTGGTCAGTTAGTTGTTAACTTTCATAACAATGTTTATACCCCATTTGGAGAACTAGAATGAATTCACTGTCGGTAGACTCTCCCTTTGAAAATGAGGGTTTTAATCAGATATTGCCTCAGGTAGAGGCAATGATTGATTATAGTTATAATAACATAATATAGTTATATATTTATTGAAGTTGTTTTCTTTTGAAGTGACACTAGTTTACCTATATATTTTATTCATCTAGAAATTCTGTTGTTTGCTGTAGAAATTGTATGATTAACATGTAGACATTAAATTTATTCTTTTAAATTTCATATTGTTTAGTCTTGGAATGACACCGTTAAGTCTGGAGGTTGTTTGTTTGGTGTAAGATTTTTTTTTATTTCAACCAGAAATGTCACACTTCTGTAGATATAAAAACATGAACTTGTATGTCAGAATTCCCTTTTGCAAATATTAATTCAATTGGAAAAAAAGTCACATTAGTGACCGAGTTATGAGGTGAAGATGCATGAAACAAAAGCAGTTACCAGGATCTGTGTACGAAAGAAAAGGCAAGAAGAAGAGAGTTCAATATTATACTACAGTGAGATATAATAGAGTGGCCACTCTGAAAGACAAAAGAGAACAAATCTCATGTTAAAGAAGAAATCTTGTTTGCACACGGAAAAATTACTCAGCCAACAAGAAATATTACAGCATGACAGCTCACACTGATAAATCATTAAGCAGTTTGCATGCTGGAGTGTGGTGTTTGCCAGTAACATTGTATTAATAAATCATCTAACTGGAGTGCTGTCCTGCTGAGGGTTCTCCTTGGATATTGAGAATTTAGGGCTTTGCTATCCATTTGTAAAAAAAAAAGAGAGCAGACAGATTTATTGTGATTTTTTAATGCTGTCAGATTCATAAGTATTTGGACAATGGCACAGTTTTTGCAATTTTGCCTCTGTATACCACCACAGTGGATTTTGAACTAACAGACACAATGTGATTAAATTACAGACTTATAAGGATTTACCAAAAATATTGGTTTAACTGTTAAGGAAATACAGCCATTTTATACATCCCTCATTTTCGGAGGCTCATAAGTGGAAAAATGATCATAATTAAAATATAAGAATTGTTTTTAATGCGCAGATGAAAATTGTTTGCAATCAATGACTGAATTCTAGAACCCAGGCACATTACCAAATCCTGTTTCCTCCCTTGAGATGCTCTTCCAGGTCTTTGCTGCAGCTGCCCATCTGTTTGAGGGTCTCTCTGCCTTCACTTTTGCTTTCAGTAACCGAGAAGCGTGCAGTGTAGGGTTGAGACAAGGTGAATGACTTGGTCATTGACAAATATTCCATTTCTTTTCCTTGAGAAACTCTCAGGTTGTTTTTGCAGTATGCGTTTTGTCATTATCCACTGTGAAGCACGTTTGATCAGTTTTGTAGCCTCAGATCATGAGCTGTTCTTTTCCTTGTATTTTCCACAGCTGGGCAGGCTCTTTTAGGTGTTTTCTTGCTAAATCTAATCTGGTCTTCCTGTTCTTGGGTATAACCAGTGGTGAGCAACCTTGTATATATTTAAATGGTTAATGGACTGGTACTTACAGTATATAGCACTTTTCTACTCGAACTGAGGCCTCAAAGTGCTGTTTTACCACAAGCCTCATTCACCATTTCACACACACATTCATACAGCACTTTATTCTATGTCTTAAGCGCATTTTACCTATTAGGCACACATTCACACTCCAAAGGATGCATTGGGAGTAATTCGGGGTTCAGTGTCTTGCCCAAGGACACTTTGGCACGTAGACTGGAGAAGTCAGGGATTGAACTGCCAACCTTTGTGTTGAAAGATGACCCACTCTACCGCCTGAGCCACAGCTGTATATTCATGAAGACATCTCTTGACAGATTTTGATAGTGATACATCTACCTCCTTGAGAGTTTTCTTGACTTGTTTAGATGTTGTGAAGAGTTTTTCCTTTGTTAAGAAAAACTCTTCACAACATCTAAACAAGGAAATTACAATTGCCAACACACATGCAGTTGTCGGGATACAAGGCGCCAGGGAGCAATGTGGGGGTTTGGTGCCTTGCTCAAGGGCAATGCTCAGGGGTTTGACGTCCTTATCGCCTCTGGTCCATCTCCAAACGTGAGTCCAGGGCAGGGTCTTGGGGCGGTGGGTCTTGGGTGGCCGCAGGCAGGTCTTGAACCGGCTCCCTTCGCACCTCTCTGGCTACTTGGCTACTCCTTCTGCAGTCTCTTTGACGGGCTTATTTTAGTTTTTTAACGGCCCCCTTTTCTTGCATTAGCATCAGGACGTCATATTGAGAGTTCCAATCAACTGGAATGTGCCGTTCGGCTGCTCCCTTGTATTCTCCATCAGGGGTCGCCACAGCGGATTAATACGCATTGGCAATTTGTCATAGGTTTTACACTGGATGTCCTTTCTGGTGCAACCCTCCAGGGTAAGAGGGGCTTGTGTCCCCACTTGGGATCGAACAAGGGACCTTTCGCTTGTAAGGGGACTGGGCAAACCACTACGCTACCGGGGACACTTCCAGTCAACTACAAAATATCATTTAAACACTTAAAATCAGCTCAGGAGCATTTATCTGTTTAGCTTGTCATGAAAAAATGAGTGAACAGACATCACCTAGCCATTGTACTGCTTGTCTTTTTAATAATGGGTGAGTGTGTATAAAAATGGCATATGAAGCACTAAAGCACTGCAAAATAATGTTTCACATAGCTCTGGTGTGTGGAGTTTAAAGGCCAGAATCCACTGAAAGATTCTTTGCATTATATTTACTAACAACAGTAAAAGAGTGTACAGATCTCTCATTTAGCTCTGCTTACTGGGTAATCAGCACAAATCTTCTTTGGTGTACAGGTTTTTGTTTAGTAGTAATTACATTTTCAACTGCTGCCATCTCTTAAGAAGCTTTTTTACAGGCAACAAAAGCTGAAGATTACTGTAATTAATGTACATATCCAGTCCCTAAACAAATAAGACTTATTTGAAACACAAATTCTGTCATAGAAATGCAGGACCTGTATGAAGGCAGCACTACCAAAGTTGTTTTATTTGTTTTTTCATTACATCCACTGTTTTTTAAAAAATGACCTTTGACATCACTAAAATCACTTAGACCTCAATACATCATTGTCGACAATGACCCTAAATCTACACCACCAGAATATGTAAGTTTACTATCTTTTTTAAAATTGTGGTCCTAAGTCTTGGCAGTGAGAAAAAAGCAAAAAAAAAAAAATCATATTTAGGCTTCTTTTTCTAAATGTATTTTTATGAATATAATTTCTTGGTGCAGCCAGGTGCCAAGGGGTATCAGTTTTGGTGGTCTCAGGCTCTTGTCTCTGCCCTTTGTAGCTGATGTGGTCCTGTTGGCTTTATCGAATGACAACCTCCAGCTTGCACCGGGGTGGTTTGCAGGAAAGTGTGAAGTGGCTGGGACACAAATTAGAACCTCCAAGTCTGAGTCCATGGTTACCAGCTAAAAGAGGGTGGTGTGCCAACTCCAGATTGAGAATAAGTTGCTGGCCCAAGTGGAGGAGTTAGTACTGTATCTCATTCACAAAAACGGAAGGAGGGACCAGGGGATTGACGCGTGGATTGGTGTGGCATCTGCAGTTGTGCGGATGCCGTACTGGTGTGTCGTGGTGAAGAGAGTGTTGAGTGTGAAAGCAAAGCTGTTGATTTACCAGTTGATCCATATTCCTACTCTCACCTATGGTCACAAGCACTGGCTGTTGAGCGAAAGAACGAGATCACAGATACAAGTGGCAGAAATTTGTTTGCTCCAAAGGGTCTCTGGGCTCTCCCTAATTAGTTTATCTGTGCATTTAACTCCTTTTCTATAACTTTGGCTAGGTTTTGGGTTGTTGTTTGACGGCCGTGTTGTTAGCTGAGGAGCCGTATGACTTACTGTTCTGTGCTTGTTTCCTCTGCAGCTCCACACAGACATGGACCATGGAGAGAATGCAGTGAAGTACACACTGTCAGGAGAAGGAGCTGGGTCCATCTTCACCATTGATCAAATTACAGGAGATATACATGCGCTGGTGGGGCTTGACAGGTCAGTGCCCATCAATAATAATGGCATCAAAGTTATACTGTAGAAAATGCAATATAATCAGATACTCAATATGTACTCTAAAAATGCTCTAATACACAGATATTTTCCCATGAGGTGACTAGAGGCATCCAAGGTGCACAAGTGTTTGTTCTCAACCTTAATGCACTTCACTGAAGCTTCACTGAAACTAACACATACCGTCCTGCAGATTATAGGATGAACTATTCTTTTGCTGACACCATGTAGTCTGAACACAGCATAAGCACATTTTATCAACTCACTTCTTTTCATTGTTTTGTGATAGCCTGGCCTTGTATTCTTGATGTATAGCTTATGAAGGTCTACCTTAAATAGGACACTCTGCTATCACACAGCCCGGTCTCATGACAAGTCTTGAAATTGGGATGTAATGTGATCTATGTTATTGTGTTCATGGTTCTTTTTAGCAGTCTGTGGCAGTCAGTCAGTTTGACTCTGAAACCGAGTGTCACGGATTCTGATTACTTCCTGCCTGCACCACATTTTTCTTTGTCCAAGCTGGGCTCTGACTGGACTCGTCACCCAGGCATCCAAGAAAATTGAGTTTTTAATCAAAGTTGTAAACCATGTATTTTGACAGAAATCGTATGCCTCACTTCTCTTAGTCTGTCACAAAATACACTGTACGGACAAAAGTACTGGGCCACCTACACATTACACCTGCAGGAGCTTTTATGACATCCTATTCTAAGTCCACAGGCAATAATATGGATTCAGTCCCTCCCTGGTCCTTCCACTCTTCTGTGAAGGCTTTCTACAAGATTGTCTGTTGGAATTGTTGCATGTTCATGTGGAAGAGCATTTGTGAAGTCAGACACTGATGTTGGATGAGAGGGCCTGGCTCATAATCGCCATTCTAGGTGATCGCAAAGGTTTTGGAAGGGGTTGAAGTTAGGACTCTGTTCATGCTAATCAAGCCTGTCCATACCAAACTCATCCACCCATGCCTTTATGGAGCTCGCTTTGTGCACTGGTGCACAATCATGTTCGAGAAGAAAAGGGCCTTCTCCAATCTATTCCCACAAAATTGGAAGCGTAGAATTGTCCAAAAGCTGACACATTAAGATTTCCCTTCACTGGAACTGGGGGACAGGGCCAACCTTAGAAGAACAACCCCATGGCGTTATCCCTCCTCCACCAAACTTTTCAGTTGGAACAATGCAGTCAGTCAGGTAATATTCTCCTGACATTCACCAAACCCAGACTCATCCATCAGACTGCCAGATAAAAAAGTGTTTCCACCGCTCCAGAGTCCAGAGATGGTGTGATTTACACCACTCCATCCAATGCTTGGCATTGTGCTTGGTGATGTAAGGCTTGCTTGAAGCTTTTCAGTCATGAAAAACCAATGCCATGAAGCTCCTGCCAGTGTTAATGCCAGAGGAGATTCAGAACTCTGCAGTTATTGAGCCAGTAGAGCGTTGACCACTTTTATGCACTGTGTACCTCAACACTTAGTGATCCTACTCTGTAACTTTACATGGTCTAATACAACTTACAGTTGATGATGGTATATCTAGGAGGGAAGAAATTTCACCACCTGACTTGTTGCAACAATGGCAAATGGCATCCTGTTACAGTACCACACTGGAATTCAGCGAGCTCTTTAGAACAACCCATTCTTCTCTGTGAAGACAGACTACGTGATTTAGTGGTTTTATTCACCTGTGGCAACAGGACTGAATGAAAGACCTGAATTTCATGATTAAGAGTTGTGGATCAATATGTTCTTTCATATACTTTAAGTGCACACATAGATTACCATCAGATTCATGAAACGTGTGCACTGCCCAGTTATGGTCCAAACAGTAGGCCTGTGCTCACTATCTGCATCTTCCATACCGCCGCATCCCTACTTCACTAAAGAAAGACATTTATCTGCAGATGTTTCCTGGAAAAAGCAATACAGCTGTTGTAAGAAAGAAGCCTGGCTGCTAAAGAAAAATAACAAGAACTTTGGAACTGAAGAAGCCGAAACAATAGCATCTGATGAGGGAGCCAGAAAAGGTGCACCTTTCCAAATTGTTTTCTCCGGAGTGACAGTAGGTAATAAAAAGCAACAGAAACAAGGCTTGGGCTTTGACAAATCAAAGTCAGAGTTTTTCTGCCAGGAGGTGAGGATTGCATTCCCTGAGGTGTAAAAGTCCAGGTTTGACATCGAGGTGGATGGAAAAAAAAAAAAAAGACCAGATGAAAAAACAGATGGGACAAGGACCACATGATTTGTCAGCACAAGATGGGGAATTCACAGTGACTGAAAGAAATTTCATATATGAGGTATTAGCAGGATGGAAATTTTGTTTTGTTTTGTTTTTTTTAATGAATGTTGTTTTAATATTCAGCATTTGTAACTGACGTATGATCACTGTTATGTGCAGGCTGACATGTTTGGACATTTTCCTGTTTGGTTTGGTCTTTGGTAGCTGTTTGGTCTACAGTAACTACTACTAATGTAATAAAAAAGTACACCCTCCTCCAAGAATTAGGTGAAGATAACCTCAGATGAACTTATTACACTATGCACCTGTTTATTTAACAAAAACGAAGCCAAACTGCAGAAGCAGTCCATGAAAAATGAAGTTCATCCCTACTGCTTCCATAGGAATTAATAGTGTAAGTAGCAGCCAGGTGCTGTTAATTAAATACACTTGTTTAATTAACCATCGGCATGTGTGAGCACCTCTAAGGAGTGGTTCTTAAACTTTTTTGGCATGTTCCACTTCAGAAGCTGAAAAACTTTCACACTTCATGATTTCATCAATCATTGGCAATAAAAAAGCAACTGCGTTGAATATGACTTAAATAAAGGTGCATATCATCAGCATAATAGCATAAACCAGCCACAGGGGCCCAAACCAGCGACAGGGGCCCACAAGCCAGTGTACTCCTCGTCGTCCCAAGCCCAGGTAAATGGTGAGGGTTGCGTCAGGAAGGGCATCTGGTGTAAAAACTTTGCCAAATCAAATATGCGGCTTCATAAATGAGCCGCTGTGGCGACCCCTAATGGAAGCAGCCGAAAGAAGAAGAAATAGAAGATAATCAGCATAATAGCACTGGCAAACTCTTGCTCGTTTCTTTTTCCTAAAAAGCAATCATGTCTGCTCACCTTAGTTTCACTTTATATTTTTATATGGTTGTCCGAACCCTACCTGCAGTGGCTCTGCACTCCACAGTTTGAGAACCATTCAGCATTCAGCATTCAGGTGTTTGTTAATGCAATACCAAGTAGGAAAGACATCAGCAGTGATCTTAGGGAAGCAAGTGTTGCTGCCCATCAATCTGGGAACAATCTAACATCCATCACTCTACAGTGAGAAAGACTATTCGGACAGTTGCCAATATTCTTAAGAGTGGATGTCCCAGAAAATTTTACCTTAAAGTCCTCAGAGAAACTGTAAAAACCATCGGCTACATCTCAGACGCTACAGGCTACAGTTAGCATGTTCAGTGTCAAATCAGAATCAGAATTCTTTATTTATCCCAGGGTGGAAATTGCTTGCATTACAGACACTCTGTTAAGTATACATAAAAATAAATATGACGATAGCATTATTATTACAATTTATAATGTACACAGGTAGATATACATGGATGAACTACAGTGTCCTAAGAAAAAGTGAGCTATGAAGCAGATCTCTTATTTTGAAATTGCACTTCCTGTGTTCCATATACCACACAACCCTAGGAAAGCAGCTTTATTAACATTAACAACAACACCACACCAACAGTGGCTAGAAGTCATTAGCGGCCACAGTAATCTCCATCATGGTGACATGGTCCAACCAGACCATGCCACATCAACAAACAACAACAGCTGTAAGGAACCAACACACCACAAACGCAACATTGCCATAGCATCACAAACTACACATGAACATAAACATGAACAGTCCCATGAGTCTTTGCACTGGTGACCACACCCCCTTGGGGTCGCTACAATAGAAATGAATAAATGAGAATGTGGATATGAAAGTAGACATGAATAAATATAATAATATAGTATATAGTTATATATAAGTCCATGACAGTACAAGAACAGTACAGAAGAATGCTTCTGTAAAGAGAACATGGGAGCATGGCTTAGCTGAACATCTGAACAAACCACAAGACTTCTGTGCAATGTCCTTTGGACAGACCATGCATAATGCTGTTCATTATGTTCGGCCATAATACACATTGCCACATTTGGTAAAAATCACACTGCAAATATTTGCACAACTATCTCCTACCAACTGTCGAGCACAGGGGTGGAGGGGTGACGATGTGGGTGTTTTGCAGCCACAGTACCTGGATATCTTGCAGTCTTTGAGTGGACCATGATCTCCTTTGTATACCAGAGTATTCTAGAGCCAAGTGTGAGGCAGCTAAAGGTTCCCTGAGATGGGGTCATGCAACAGGACGATGATTCCGAGCACAGCAGCAAATCTCCAACAGAATGGCTGAAAAAAAAACAAAGAATCAGAATCAGAATACTTTATTAATCCCCTGGGGGGAAATTCCTTGTGTTACAGGCACTCCGTTCAGCATACATAAGTATTAAGAGAATAAACAGTGAGAAAGTGTAAAGCCACAACTATGCAGGTGTAAAAATCCAGCTGTTACAATAGCCCAGTCAAAGTCCTGACCTCAACCTGATTGAAATGCTGTGGTGGGACCTTAAGAGAGCTTAAGAAGAGTCGCCAAAATTCCTCCACAATGATGTGAGAGACTGATAAAGTCATAAAGAAAATCACTACTTCATGCTATTGTTGCTAAATGTTTTTTCACACACTGTTCTGCATTGT